>VVHJ01035112.1:33126-52211 GCA_015107715.1 Tylochromis polylepis
ACCGCTGAAGTTAAAAAAAAAAAAACCCCACATATATCCAACAGTCTGATGAGCCCCACTTTTATTGTTGTTGTTATGTTGCTCATGCAAATCTGTGTGTGCTCACCTTCTTCTGTTGACACAGTTCATGCTGGCTCTACTGGTAAAGATCAGAGGCAGTGTTTTCCCCCATCTTCGCCCTGCCATCACCCAGAAACATTTCTTGCCTTAGGAAAAAACAAAAGACTACAAGGAGATAAAAATTGTTTGTGCTTGTTTTAATTCATTACATTGTTACTGTATTTTGCCTTATGGTGACACCAGTTCCCTTTCTCTGCTCAGTTTCACTGTGAGCTAATCAGATGAAGTAGATGACAATAACTCAAGCTCAACCCAGTGCATGTGGTTCAATCATACTGAACCATGAGTGGATCCTTATGTCCCTGCTGGTCCCTCATTTCTGTCCTCTTATCTTGGCCACTGAGACATATCAGTTTGGTGCAGTTTGATTGGATGTGTACGCATTTTGATCACACACAATATTCACTTTTTTCTTGTGTTTCAGCTGGACCCAGAATCTGGTCCTGTAGAGGGAGGAACAGTGGTGACCATTTCAGGCTCCAACCTTGGTCAGAGAGCTGAAGACATCCAGGGCTCAGTCACAGTAGCAGGTGTTCCTTGCAATGTGATCCACAGCAGATATGAAGTTTCCTCAAGGCAAGTCAGGGGCGCACACCTGTGTGTACACAGTTCTGTTATGTACCATACTCCCTTTGTGACAGTTCTGTGACTCTGTTGTGTAGGATAGTATGTGAAACTACAAGCAGTGGAGGGGAGAAGAGTGGCCAGGCCTCAGTCAAAGTGAGGGGAGGAGGACTCGGGCTGTCAGCTCAGAGGTTCCGCTTCCAGGTAAATTAAGCAGCCATCAATATGTCCACATTAAACATTAAAATGATTGAAGTATGTGTGTGTACAACTCTGTTTAGTTCAAAAGCCCACGTTTGCAAAGGAGGGACAAAAGGACAACAAAACAAACAAAAAATAATAATACATCATAATAATAATACATTAGGTTGTTTCTGTGTATGTGTGCATATTCAAGAAACAGCAATGCTAAAGGGAGAAACTAGGAGAAAGGCCCAGCAAGATATTTGTCTCAAGCTATGAGAATAACAAAGGTCCACAATTAAGAGGCTGAGGTTGCCTCAGTCAGCAGCCTGTTTGTTCTGTATTTAATAAATTGAACATTTCTTCTGTTATTATTTATCTTGATTTGTGTCCATTTCAGTTATTTATACTGGCTCGTGCAGTTTTGAGTCACCCCCACTCTCTCCAGTGAAAGAAGCCTGTTCACTGGAGAGAGGGCTCCAAATTCATATTACCCAGCTACCATGAACGGGTCAAAAGGAAGAAATAATGCACTAAAAAATGTTAATAAAATGAATGATCTCGAGTTTAAACTTAAAATTGGAACTTGACAAACTAACAAATGTATCAAAGGGCCTAAAGATGCAAATTAAAATGAGTTTGTTCTTGAGAACCAGTGTTGTGTTTATAGTGGCTCAAGCACTTTATCAGTCAGCAAGCACACCTTCCTGACTGTATTGTGCTTATGTGTCTACATATTCTCATGATGTCAATATATATGAACAACATTGTGAAGCCCTTATAGTTCAGGCAGGCACCTCCAGCTGCACTTCCCACGTACTCGCATACCTTACATCACAGGTGTCAAAGTCCAGTCCTCGAGGGCCAGCATCCTGCTTGTTTTTGAGATATCCCCGCCCTACCTGCTGCTGATTACCTGAATCGGGTGTGCTTTGCCAGTAAGAAGCTACAAGGGCAGGTTAGTTGGAAAAGAAGCAGGACAGCGGCCCTCGAGGCCTGGAGTTTGACACCTGTGCCTTACATCATGTACCCTCCCAATTTGGTGGTCTGTCTTTTTCTATCTGCAGAGTTTCTCTCTGACATGCCTGCAGTACCCTCTGTTTCAACTCTTCCATCAGCTTCAGCATCCACCTGTCCTCCTTGGTGGAAGGGGGAATATTTATGCATCACTCACTAATTTCTTTCTTTTGCACAGTCCTCTGATTGGCTCAGAAGCTAGACACCTAAATTCGAAGTCTGTTCTATTTTAACATTTTATATTAAAGCACAAAGTAAATCTGTTGAGATCAAAAATCTTTTTTCAGTGTGTGTTCTAGGCCAACATAGGTACCATTAATCTGGCAGATGAAGTCAGTTAGATGTGAGCTTTCTGGCTGAACTGTTATAATCAAAATGAAGTATATAGCAGTAACAGTTCTATTCATAGGAGTAGAGCTGTAACTGCATACTGATGCAGTGATGTAACAGTATAGCAGTTTAGCAATGTTCTTAAATTCAAACAAGTCAGGTTACTCAGATGTTACACACAGTGAAATGCTAAACAGACTTGTTCACTTTGTGTCTCTCTTATCACACACACACACACACACACACACACACACACACACACACACACACACACACACACACACACACACACACACACTCTGTATATATTATGTACAGACATATAGATAAATAGGTATATTCGTTGGTTTAGACAGAGAATTTTATTAAGAAAAATCAATCAATCAGTCATCGTAATTTGTCATGGATATTTTTTCTTTCTTGCATAAGATTTTTGTTTAGTGCATGAAATATGACTAGCCAATATTCATTGTTGATTAAATACATAAAAAAGCATTTTCTACAAGAAAGTAAAAGTGGATAGTCAACTCTTAAAATAGTGAAAAAAAACGATATTCTCTATATCCAAGTAGATCTAAACCTCAGCAAATAAGCCAGCATACAATCTATTCGTCTAAAAATGGACTCCTGACAAATCACTAGTGAGCCTTCCTTAACTATTTAAAAATTCAACTTGAGTAAGTGGACTTTTTCTTTTCTTTTTTTTTTAATCACACTTCACTGAGAAATAAATTTCATATGAATAGCTTCCACTTTAAAAATCACATTTTATCCTTAGACAGGGTGAGTGAGACTGTTTTTTTACGCTTAGATGGCACATTTTAATTTAATCATACAGTTTTGTTCAGAACATAAGAATGACAATTTACTGTCCTTTTTAATAGCTTTGCAACTTAATGTTTGGCCTCTCAGAACTTTTTGCTATTAGATACAATTTCAAAATGGGAAGGAAGATGATGAATTTGGGACTTCATTCAAATATGAGGACTTTTGTTTTCATGGTTTTCATGGTTTCATGGACATTCAAAATTAAAATAATGCTGACTCTTAGTTTTAGATAGCAACAAAAAAAGAGTCTGTTTAAACTCTTTCAACTGTTTCGTTGACCAGTCCAGCCATTTTGACCTCTTCTCATTGTAGCTGTAAGAATAATTTTTCAATATTTCCTTACTTCCCCCTTTGCTCTTTTCATACTGAGCTCCACTTCATCATTTGAAGGTCAAAAATGACATTTTAGAATAGTTACAGAGAACTGGTGCTATCTCACAATATTGCTTAGAGGAGATGAAGACAACTGTGATGTTGAGGATAAAACCAGTGTTAGCTTTAGTCTTTTACAGACTCATGCAAGTGAATGCTCTCACCCCATATCAGCTTAATAAAATGGATGTGTCTACCATCTACAATCAACCATGCATGGCTTCCCTTCATGGTTTATTACAGATGAAGCTGTTAACACTGTGGAATACCCTTGTTTGTTTCAGTTCACAGAATTTCTCAAGCTGATGCATTTTGTGTTGCTTAAAGTGCAACGCAGACTATTGTAATTTGCAACTCCACATTAGTTTAATGTAGTTTAATGGCGTTTACAGTGTCAAAAAGAAGAAGGTCATCTAGGTTTTTAAAGATTAATTATAGCAATATTGTGAAACAAACTATTAACCTTGCTAAGATATGTCTTTTACTACTTTTTGTGGACATACCAGATCCATTGTTTTCAACTAATTCAATTTATGCTTTATTAATGTATTTATGCTCTATATTCATTTTTAATTTTAACGGTTATTGACCTTGTTTTATTTGTTGTTGTTGTTGTTTTATAGACCATCATCAGGTTTTAGATATGCACTTAGACTTCATGTGACTTTATGTTTTAGGGGAATTTTCTCTGAAGGCTATCATTGCATGTGGAATACAAATAATGCAGACCAGTTTAATTAGGAATTTTTATTTTTATGTTTATTTTTATATTTATTTAGAGTGGTATTTGGTATAGAGTGGCTACTCTTTTCCCAACATCTTTCTAGATCCCTTTTTATCCCAGATCGGAATTTACGAGCAACTTCTTTAAAGGTAGTAACTGATTACATATTTGAGTGAACTTATCCACTTATTAAGAGCATGATTTTTTGATTACAAAATGCAATTTTTATATCTTTGTTTGTTGAAAGTAATATATATATATTAGAAAAAAATCCTCTCTCACCCATGCGGTGAGGGGGGATTTTTCGGGTCCTCTACCAGAGGCCTGGGAACTTGTTCCTATGACTGCGCTCTTCTGAGATCTAAAAATGTCGTTCCAGAGTGCTCCGATTACCACAGGGACCACTGTTACCTTCATCTTCTTCACATCTTCTCAAGTTCTTCTCTCAGCCATTGGTATCTCTCAAGCTTTTCGTGTTCTTTCTTCCTGGCGTTGCTATCAGTTGGTATAGATACACCTATCCGCTACAGCTGTCTTCCTTTGCTTGTCCACTACTATGTCCAGTTGGTTAGCCATCACCTGTTTGTCTGTGTGTATCTGGAAGTCCCACAAGATCTTAGCTCGGTCATTCTCAACCACCCTAGCAGGCGTGTCCCATTTTGACCTTGGGACTTCCAGGCCATATTTGGCACAGAGGTTCCTGTATACAGTGCCGGCCACTTGGTTATGGCATTTCATCTACCTGCCTGCTAGCATCTTGCACCTTGCTGTTATGTGCTAGATTGGGGCATCTTTGCACAGTTTGCACTTGGGATCTAGCGTGGTGTAGCAGGACACTGTCTCTATGATATTGTGCTTGGAGCTTGTTCCTGTGCTGCCATGATTAGTGCCTCTGTGCTGTCTTTCAGTCCAGCTTTGTCCAGCTACTTGTAGGATTTCTGGATGTCAGCCATGGAATAGAGCAATTTTCAGCCACCTCCTCTACATAGATGACATCAAGCTGTATGCCAAGAATGAACAAGACATTGATTCACTGATCCACACCACAAAGATCTACAGCAATGACATGAATGTCATTCAAACTGGAGAAGTGTTGTCAGATGGTAACAAAGAGAGGGAAGGTAGTCAGAACTGAGGGGATTGCACTACCAAAAGCAACATTGCAGACATTGAGGATAGCTACAACTACCTGGGAATCCTACAGGTAAATGGGAACCACAAAAAGGCTTCTAGGAAAGCTGGACAATGCTGAACTGAAAGATAGCACAGAGGCACTTAACCCGAGTTTATTAATAACTGTAAATTACAACTGGAGAATAGATTCTTTGGTGCTGTGGACACGAGATAAAAGCAAAAGAAAAACCTGAAGGTGCATGTAATGCAGCATGTCAGCCAGAATTTTTCTAAAAAGATATAAATGAACAGTGAAACAAAATCATTTTACAGATTATTGTATTTTATAAAACTTTTTGTCCACTTTTTTTTCAAATAAAATCTGAAATTAAGAGCCGCATGTACCACATCCAGAATGCTTCATTAACTGTGACATATCTATTGAGTGCATGACCATGATCCTACTGAAGTCTAGCAGACCTCACTATGAATTTTTTATGTTTATGTGTAGGCAAATTGGTGTGTGCGTCTTCATCTATGGTATCATTATTAGCTGTGGCAGAACTTTTCCTGCATGCATGCAAGCATTAATTTTTCATTATACATATGAATAGCAGAAAATGTATACATATGCATAGCAGGAGAAATAAAGCAGCTATTTATACCCACCCCAAAATCAAGACATAATCAAGAATCCAGGGAAATGATACACCTCTTTTATTTTGTGTGTATATAAACAGAAATCTTTCGTGCATTATGCTATAACTCCTGATGATACTTCATTACTATGTACTTACTGACTTCATCTAACATAACAAAGTAATTTGGGATAAGTATTGCTTATTATTACTTTTATTATTGTTTTTGAATTATTATTTTATTTATTATCTTTATTGTTTTTTATTTTTTTAACATTTTATGATTAAATTTGACACGCATGTATGTATTTGTATCTTGAAACAGAGGCAAAAAATGGGCAGAAGAAGAAGTAGATTAAAATCAGAACAGGCGAAGAAAAATTATTCAAATTATTCATGTGTCCCTGCCATGGCTTGATAGAAGATTTGATATGCTGCAGAATAACTGGATTCAGAGGAGTCATCTCTTCGGCAGCATCACACCTTTAAGTCAGCAAATCTTTAATCCATTATTCACATGGGTAGACAGCAGAAATCTCTCAACATGTAACTTTTTTTTAAAAAAACTTTGACTTTTTAGACACATGTCACTGGAATCCTTTCAAGTTAACAGACAATAACAGTTCTAATTTCTCTAGAATACAGATTTCCCTGTAAAATTGATATAATTTTACCCATTTTGAATAGCGTGGGGGATTATGTCCGGCTCAAAACCAATCAAAAAAGGAAAAAGATAATGGTCGGACAAAAACGGAGAAAGAGAAACACAAAGAACATAAAAAATAGTGAAGGAAAGAATAATTTAACGTTTTAAATCTTTTATGTACTCTGTGAGTTAATCACAGTCTTCTGAAGTCTTTGCTACAGCTCTACCGTCTTTCAGATGTTACAGTAGCTGTTTAAAGGCAGCATGTGGTCTTTAGAGCCTTTGAGGGCTGATGTTGAAGCGAAGACGAACTTTGTATCACCCAGTCTGTCCATCAGCGTCTTTGAGATTTTCAGTATGATGTGCAGTCACTGGTACTTGCTAATATACAACTATTTAGCTGGAATAGAAATTGGTTAGAATATGTATAAAGCTGTGAGTGAAAGGGTAAAGGAGTACATCTGACCTACATCAAGTATTGGCATAAACATATTATTATAGAGGTATGTTACATTTTTCTAAATTAAACAAATTTAATTTACAAAATACTGAAGTTGAGCATCCCTATCATGCACAGCTAAAACATAGTGCTTTACTTCTGCTCAGGTTAATACATGTAGAATAATAGGGATAATACTACAGAGTCATACAGACTCCAAAGTATTGCATAAAGTTGGAGCCAACTAAACGTCGAAATTACTTTCATATTGGATGATTTCCCATTTCACATCCAGTTCCATACTGAGTGCCAGCAAGGACATAGATTGCCCTGTATGTAGCAAAAAGAATATTTCCTAAACTTTCCCCTTCCACATAATGCAGAAGGAAAAAAAATCATTGGTTTTAAAAGAAAATAATTTACACAATCATCCACACTGGTGGTAAAGTTCTAATGCCACTACATGTTGCACTTGTTGTTTGCGGTTACATTGCAATTGTGGAGGACTGTTTGCTTCCACAAAGCGTTCATCGTCCATCGTCATCAAGAAAATGTTGAAAATTGATAAATAAAATAAAATTGCCAATTTATGTGAAAACCATACAATCAGCCAATACTGCCTACCACTATGGGATGCATGCAAAATCAAACTTGTTTACGAAAGATGTGTAAAGGCTCATGATTGCAAAAGGGGAACGAAGGAACATTTTCACATAACTACTACATTATTGTTACTCTGCCAAGGAAGTCATGTTTTTGGTAGCATTTGTGTGCTTGCATGCCATTCTGTATGTAAACACGATAGCGTTCTGAAAAACAACTTTGCAGGGGTCTATAACTGGGTCATGTTAACAATCCGTTAAAATTTGCTTTACATCCAGCAAGGCCTTTCAGGTCAATTTAATGATTTATTGGTTGAAAATGAGCAAAAAGTGATAATAAAGCTATACAGAACTATTTACAACTGTTTCTTACAGCCATTGTTTGTATTGACAACATATAGGCATATATGGAAATATATATGGAGATTTTAAATATCACAGTACTTTGTACCTCTGACCTCATCTTTAAAGTTAAAATAAGGTTAAACTTTCATAAAATGTCTTTTATCTTTAAAACTATGCTTAAAATTCTACACCCTTTGTTTTTATTGCCAACATTTAGGAAACAATACTGGGATACGAGCATTCTAAACATCACATTATAGTTTGCGTCTAAATACCATGTCACACTTGACTTGTGATCGCACTTTTCCATTTCACATCTGCCTTTCTTTTAAGTTGACTCCAAAACGAATTATATCTTTACAGAAAGTATGAGAATGGGTGGTCTAATTAGTTAGAAATATACTGAAGTATAATATTATACACTGTTTAAAAGAATTAAAGGATCACTTTGAAAACACATCCTGGAGTCTCCTCCATACTCTTGAAACTGTGCTGGGAGACACAGCAAACATTCTTGCATGTATTGATCTTTCATCCCGGAGGATCTGGACTATCTGTGCAATCTCTGTAGGGTCTAGGTATCACTTCAGGCTACCAGTAGTGACACTGACTCTAGCCAAAACTAGTGAAAAAATGAACACCAAAGCAGCTGAAACTGATTCACTAACCCCTCTGCTACTTAACTGACCAGATCAATATCCCAGTAATTTAACTGATTATTTACTTTGAATAAAAAGTATGTCTTTATTTTTATTTTTTTCTGAGCAGTGTGTAGTAAGCTAAAGTTATTCATTTCAAGTTATTTACAAACCAGTTATTATTATTATTTGACCCATAGAATAAGTGGTTAAAAAAAATTTTTTTTATCCCTGCAGCATGTTTCAGAAATGCCATTCCAGCCTATCAGGAGCTGCCTGATGTATCCTAAAACAAACTTTGACAAACACTGTTCTGAGCTACACTTGTATTTGCTAACAAGAAGCTGCCCAATTAGATTATGACTTTAGTCCCACTTGTCCTGTTAGATTACACCAGGGGTTCTTGATTGTCGAATAAAATTAAACTCCTGCCAGACTGAGTGGCTGTGCAGGAAGTTGTCAGTAGCTGGGACCTGTCAGTATAAGTTAGTTCTATTTACCTTAACTCTTTGTGTGTGTGTCTGCGTGATAAACACTTTGCTCCTGTCAACTGCTATCTCCAATAGAAGCTGCCATTCGATTTAATCAACCTGACATACCAGGTGGGACAGAGTTAATCAATCTAGCTTGAGCTGAAGGAAAAGAAGCTGTTCTGTGGCTAGATTCAGTTTGAATTCATCATGCTAAAAAAAGCTCTAAGGTTGATGAGGAAAAAAATGACAGGGCATGAGAGGTGATATTACACCCTCTGAAGAAATACTGTATTACATTGTGCAGAAATACCACAGACATTGAAAGTCCAGAGGATGCTCAAATAGGTTAACTTTGCACCTTTGCAAGTGTAAAAGAAAAGAAAATACTGCCTCCACATCAGCTGCTCACTTATTCTGAATCATGTCATGACTCATGGTCCTGTGTGATTCAATGGGTACAAAAACAGTAACAGTAAGAGTTCAGCACTTCTTCACCATCAAAGGTAAAGGCAGCCAACACGAAGTTCACTGACACCATAAAGACAAAAGCCTTTAAGCAAATCCTGTAAAGGTTAGGAATCCATTAGGTGAAGAGGATAAATCCAAGTGTCACTGCAGTCCAATTGCAGAATTTGTAAATCTAAGAGCAGTTGCAGACTGAAGGTTAGTAACTTACATGCCATTGGTTTACAGCTGGAACCCCCTGTACCATTATCTGATTCGGTCCCTGCTCACATAAGAAAGACATGTAGTAACTTTCATTCTCAGCAATACATATTATATCGAAGCCTGACTGACCCCAAAATGACTGATTATAGAGTGGTTGATTGAAGCTACTGTAGAACATATAACAGCTAAAGAGCCACATATCTTACATCTTTTGTCCTTTTGGATAGATTTTTAATGCATATTTTCTGTAACATCAATCGTATTTAATGTAAAAAGTGAACTATAAGAAACAATTTTAGACCAACTCTCACAGCAGCATGTGTTTCTATGCAATGTTTACATTTACATAAGGCTTATTCACTTTGTCTTGGTGTGAAAAACCTTGAGGAAAGACAAAAGTGTTTGACTGAATGAAATAAACATGAGGAGCACTTGTTTTATATATCATCTTGGATCTAATGTGTTAGCCATATCAAACTGAGTTGGAGCGTTGTCTCAGAAAATTGGGTCAGTGGTAGGATAGCCTAAAAAAAATACCCCTGTGTGGCAGAAAATGTTGCCACGACAGAAACGGAAACTTTGAGAGATTGTTAAAAGTTTGAAAACAGGTTTTAATCACTGACTGTTTCAATGGTAATGACTGGAAGGTCAAAAATAAATAAATAATCCTGTCATTTTGTACCATTATTTATTTATAATCATATCTGCTATATATTTTTTTCTTATTCACAGTGTATGATGTGTGTTGATGATTGCCATGATGATAGAATATACTGGAAATGATAATACTCTGTGCATGGCTGATGCTGCATCATGACAGCTTAGCTGGCCTCTTAGTCTGCTCCAGTCTAAAGGCTGATTATAATCGGGAAAGACAGAAGGCGTGTGCAGGTTTTTGTGTTTCAACCATCCAAAGATGTGGGAAATTAATCCAAAAGTGTAAATGAGCCATTTCATTGAAACTAAAGTATACTCTAAAATGTAAAACAGTCATTTGATCTATATGGGTTTGTATTTGATATGGTTGTCACAGAAACA
Organism: Tylochromis polylepis; assembly: GCA_015107715.1. Taxonomy (NCBI): domain Eukaryota; kingdom Metazoa; phylum Chordata; class Actinopteri; order Cichliformes; family Cichlidae; genus Tylochromis; species Tylochromis polylepis. The sequence goes on from VVHJ01035112.1 coordinate 43,866, forward strand.
CAATAACCCACGCTTCCTCGCTGCCTTTTCCATAGGTCCAAGGAGAGCTGATAATGATATGTCACCTTGAGTTTATTCTGCTGAAATATGTCTAAATGCTAAAATAATACACAGCAAAATCTTTAATCTGTCACGCTTTGAGTTGCATTGTGGGTGTTGTAGACTAAATGTTTTGACAAGGATGAATGAGCAGATTTACATGCACATATTTGGCCAGCGTTATTGATTTTGTGCTATACTACTTCACAAATACAGTCAGTCCTGTGAACTGTTTGCCTAAATGTAACCCATTCCATTCTACATGTGTAATATGCATTTCCCCTTGTTATGTATTTAGCAATAGCAATACATGTATTAGTGGTACTATTTTATGTTCTAAACTGAAGAACACCAAGTGTGGTGTATGTGTGTATTGATCTGCCTGTGCTCTTCCACAACATGTTTAGTAAAGTAAGTCACTTTCCACTAAAAGGGTTGTTGTGCCTAAGTAGCTAAGTTATAAGAGAGAACATAACACCCCTTTTATCATGAATCAAACACACCCTACCAATTTGAGGGTCTATTTATGCTGCAAAATTTCCCATCTCTCCCTCTGGCATGTCAGCGTCGCTGCTGTTGCATTGCTTCCTGTTGTTTCCATTCCTTCACCATTTCCACCACTGCATCTCTAGGCTCCAGGGAGGAATCCTTACCCATCATTCCCCAACTTCTATGTGTAACATAAATGTGTGGAAGGATGAGCTCAGAAACTAGATGCCAGGTTCTAAATATATTCTCTTGTAATAAATCACTTCAAATGTGAGTTGTGTGATTGAACAGTGATGTCTGAATGCAAAAAGAGAGCCCAGGAGGGAAGTGAAAAAATGTTTTAAAAAAACAGTTTTAAAAATTAATAGAGATATGGGTATTTTGTGGGTTTTTTGTATGTGCATGTGTTTCTCTGTTCATCAGTATTTCCTTAATATGAGAAATAGGAGAAGTGCCCACATTTTAGCATAAGTTCATGTGGTCTGCACAACCTTTATGGGGAACACAAGTTGAAACAAAAGCTGCGTACTAGGAAGAATGTTCAACATAGCTGAAATATCTTTACATTAGCTGGCTTGACAAAACTGAAATCCCCCAGACAGAAATGACAGGTATATGTAAGCGAACTTTATTGCTGCCTGTGTTAGTCAGAAATTGAAATATGCAGTAGGCACTATTAAAGACATGGTGAAAAAGTTCTGCAAAAGTAGGCTATAAAAAGTGTTTGGCAAAATGTATTTTTTGTGCTGTAAATAAGGCAAGACAGCAATGCTGGGAGAACATTTTCAGTTCACAAGTAAATGTATTTAGTTTATCCCGCAGTACTGGAGACGGCTGCATATTAGTACCCTGAAACTTTAAAACTGACACATTAAAAAATATGTGCGTTTGTCTGACACGTGACCAAAGCCTAATGATCAGTTTAGCTTATGTCCAGATAAAAGTGAAATCAGTTTCCTACACAACCAACTGAATGCATACATATTCCTGTGAATTTAGTTTTACTGTATAGCTTTCTTGGTTGGTATTAGTAAGATACAGTGTGTCTCTTTAGGTTGCACGTATAAAACATATTCCTTCAGAAGATAAATTATATTAATATTAATCCAAAACGCTTAATGTAACTTGCTCCAGACCACATTATGTGTTAAGCATGAATTCCTATTGTGAGCTAACCAGATAAAAAGAGAACCACCTTCTTGACACTGAAAACTGGCTTTATGTTCACCTTGCCTCTTTAAGCCATCAAAGACACTCACTTCGTAGTACCTGCCTTATGAAAGTAAGTTTAGATCACGGTTCTTCTGGTCAAGTTTTGGGTTAAACCACTGCTAAAATATGCTGGGTTTCTGTAAAAACTGACAGTTTTTAGTATGACGTTTTAGGTTATGCTCTCTGCTTGTGGATGGAAGATTAAAAAAAATTTTTTTTTAAAAAGTACAGCAAGTGCAAACACCAGGAGACTTCTACATCTTTTCTTTGTCTCTCAAAGGACCTCTCATGTCAGATGATTCACTGTTAACCAAGGAAAAGATGAAAAGACTTTCCCCCTCAGATAGCAAAACCTTTTCTGACTCCTTTCCTGAGTACAGTGTCACTGCAAGTAAAAAAAAAAAAATGAAATGGAAAAAAAACAAGAGCTATCTATACACTGATGACTAAATGAAATTATTGCATCATACAGGATGAATAAGTGATGATTTTTTTTTTAAATTCTCCCATTTAGTCAATCTGCCAAAAATATGCTCAGACTGCAGGGGATGGACACAGCAACATTAATGTCTGTTGTTATGCCGGCAGTCTAATGTAACTTAATGCAACATCACTGCAACTATGTGAAGCATATAATGGTTTTGTTAAAACTTACTGTATTGTTACAATGACCTGGTTCATCTTTGTGGCAGCAGTTTAAATGTTATTTCAATCAACTACTGACTTCTAAAAACCTTCTTGCTTACCAGCCTCCACGCTCTCACTTCTATCTGTGCCATTTTGATATTATGGCACTTTCTGTATCTGGTCTTCATTATTTCTGTGGTACGAAGAGAGAATTTTCCACAAATTTTCATTTTCACTTCTCACACCTGAATGACATAATAGTAGGCTGCATTCATTGTTCTATTATTTGGAACCAGTTAGAACCAGTGGCAGTACAACAACATCTATGCTTCTTTCACCTCATTGTTGTAGAAATAAATTTTACTGTTAAACATTTTGCAGAGGATCTGTAGCTTTTTACCATTTTGCAGCTTATAGGATCTATATTCCTTTAACACATCTTATTTTTTTTATAGACGGTCACTCATGCAGTTCTGTATATCTCATCAAAACAATCTGAGGTATCCTCTTGACATATGAAAAGATGAAAGGATTCCTTCCTGAGACGGAAACTTGTAAAACTTTTCTTTGTGACAGTTTTTGGACAAGTGTGACTGTACCTCCATGTAGGAGAGGCAGAAGCCTGTCGACTATGGTTTTATTTATGCGCTTTCATTTGACTCGCTTAATATTTGCTTGTTTAATCAATGTCTTTTTTGGCAGCATTGTGGTGCCATCATAGATTTTTGCTATTTAACTGCTTGGAGGATTTTCCATTTTTCTAGAGTTCTGGTAAACTGCATTTAATAAATGTGCATTATTGTGAGCTCAATGACAGAATTGTGCACAGAAATTACAATAGAGTTATACAGTACTTACTGATTGTCCAGGTGCACCGTTGTAGGCTCTTGTGGTCTCAAGACTGAATGTTGAGTAAAAAGATTTAAAAACAGACACAGTAGGTCTAGTGTGTGTGCATGTGCGTGTGTGTGAGGACTTATTGTCTTATTACCTTCTGCTAAATGTACAGTATATCTTGGAATATTAAGGTTTCATCCCTTTGTGACACTAAAGTGGAAAAAAAAACAACTGATGTCACATTCTGACTGTGGACAAACAGTACCAAGTTTTAAGCCTATGTCTGATCTATTCAGCTGACTTTGTTTCTTTGTTCTCAAATCCCAGACTTTTCCAAGCTGCTAACATTTTTTGGTGGCAGAGTGTCTCATTTCGCATATTAATATACTTCTCTGTGGTTTGCTCGCAGAAACAGCAGATTGGTGTAAACTAGATGCTGTTTGTCAGCCCATGTTTTAACTGTCACTTTGTGTGTCAAAACTAGATCAACTTGTGCCTCACAGAAAGAAGGCTCAGAGATTGAACGCAGCTGTGCGAGTTGTTGCAGGTTCTGTTGTCTGCTCTACAGGTGTAAGTCTAAAACCATAAAATTTACATGTGTTTTGGTTTTTTTTCTGTTTATACACAAGGGGACACAGTGCACATTAGATCAATACCACCCAAACCGTAGTTTCCTTATTACGTGTTATCTTGAAAGCTCCACTGTTGTGTGAAATATAAGTATTTGGGGCAATATGTGTCTTAAAATGTGTCTTAAAATCAAAAAGGACATAGAAGGTACGATAAATTGCTGAGTCTCACATTTAGGATAGTTAGGAAGAATTCAAATGTTTGTAGGACATTAAACCTGTTAAACTACTGTTGCAGCTTCTATACATGGGAAATAAAGGTGGATAAAATATCTTCACAATAAAGCTGCAAGTTTACATTCAAGCGTTTATTTTTTCATTCGTGGAATATTGTTCTTTTTCAGATGTATCACTTGATTTTAATCACAGATGAATGAAAATGTTCGTGCTTAGCTACACAACCTGTTCACAATACTCAAATTTGCACTTTCAGGTGTGATTTTGACAGGAAGCGTACACAAAACTTGGCTGCGGTCCTGCTGTACTGGTTCCACGTAGGATGTTGATCTGCTCTAAGTGAAAAGCTGAACACGATGATATAGAAGGACACATAGGACAGGTTTGTGTATAGAGGGACAGAGTGTTTCTTGGTTTCATTTCACTTCAGGCGACACCGGCCAACTTGTGATCACTGATGACAGGGGAGCCGAGAAATAAGTCATGATGTGGTGGGTTCCAGTGGCAGAAGCTTTCATCTTTTGGCCACACTTTTCATGGCACCTCTCTCTTGCGCAGGCACACACACACACAGAGAGAGACTTGCTATACATACAAGCCCACTAGACACACACTTTGGGTGGAAAAAATAAGAAGAAGAAAAAAAAACTAGGACATCAAAAGTCCCGAAGGCTTTGAGCTACGATTTTTTTTTTTTTGCATAATCAGGAAAGAAATTGAGAGAGGGAGAGGAGAAGATAGAGAGAATGCTGTAATTAAATTAGTGCATAAAGAAAACGAGGAGGAGAACATGGGAAAACACGGATGAGCTCTGTCAGAACAGAACCAGGGTAGACGCACCAGAGTGAGAAATCTCCTGATTAAAGTCGATCATTGATAGGGCTTCTTAATTTCCCCCTTTCTTCTGCGGAGTATTTAAAAACACGCGCACTGCCTACAGTTCAGCTGGTGTCAACAGGGAGGGGGTCCCTTTGAGATAGAGGGGGAGGATAAGAAAAAGAGAGCGAGCAGGAGGGAGTGCATGCAGACTGAAGTTCTGCTTCCCTCTTCCTCTTCCTCCTCCGCTCTTCCATGAGGAGAGAATTACCCAGCCAGTCTGGAACCGGTGTGGGGAAAAATGCTTTTTCTTCAGGCTATATTGAAGAGAAGGCTGCTGCAAAAAGGTAAAAAATGAAATATATATTTCTTTCTCTTCATTGCTTGACTTTGTTCACTCTTTCGCGCATTCTGCAAACTTGAGGAACCCAGACCGCCCGGGGCTACTTTGTCGTCGCACGTCCGTTGCCATCGATCACATTTTGATCGCTCTGGCTTGTAGGCTGCTTGATGCAAGTAGCACAATATTCCCCTACTGGGCACATATTTCTCACTTTATATGGGCGTTAGTGGTTCCTTTATCGGATATCATAGACAGGAAACATGGAATTCAGTCATTATTAATATTTTTAAATCTGAGAAAGCGATCTTTTAGCCTTGTGGATGACTGGTTAGATTAAGTCATCACATCTAAAAACAACCCTCCACCTCCCGCTAACATAAGGAAATAAGTCACCCGACTTATTTGAACTGTTGAGAATACCGATAATTTACAGTTTGGTATCGCGATCTTTATGATAGTAAATGGTTTGCTGTGTATTTTTTGTATTTGTATTGATCATACAAAAAACACAGTTGTTAATAGTGAGTTATATATATGTGTGTGTGTGTGTATACAAGTGTCTGACTGCCGTCAAGTATTCATCGTGTCACTTATCGCTAAGAGCATTATGATAGCTATAGTTATCAATTTTGACATATGATGACATGAAAATACACTTATTATAGCCTATTTTATTTTGCTCTCATCGATGTAATGCAGTAAGATTCTGTAAGTCGGTGCTGAGTTTCAAGGGACTTTAACTTGATGGGTTTGAAGCTTCGATAATATTTCTTTGATCTTCATTGGTCACCTCATGTAGCGTGGCACTGAAAGTTCATTTTAAAGTGGCCTCCTGGGATGTTTTCTCCTGCCGCTTTTTCAGTTTTTGCACCGATGCAGCACCATTAGTACGTGTGTCAGTGATTTCTATCGTTGGTTCAGTCGTGTGCATGTGACGCTCCTCCAGTCGTTTCTGTCTGTGTTGGTAGGAGAGGGATATGCAGTTTCCCCCCCTTCTTTTTTCTCCCTCTACTGCTGATTTATTTATGAATTTGGAAATCTAATGCTTTGAAGTGAAGTCTGAAGACGCAGTGGAAAGGGAAGCAAATGGGGACAAAACGCCGCCTATTGGTGCGTTAGGGCGCACTGCACCTCACCCTGGGGTTATCATGACAATAATAACAATCTGAATATCCAGCGGAAGCGAAAGACGAAGTTGCTCTTACTGCACCGCAGTTTTAAATATAAATTATTATCATATGATATTATATATCATATCAATTATTATCATATTCCCTATTACCATATTCCCTTTTTTTAATCTAAACTAAAAACAGAGCATGTTTAGCCTGTGACACTTACAGCAAACAAAAGTCATATTTCACTGCAGTGTTTCCCACAGTCAGCAGTCTAAAATATGTAGTCCACTCTCACAATATCTACAGTTTAAAGAGTACAATAAATGCAATACTGCAGATTTAAGAGGATTGCACATATTCATATTGTGGAGTTAGCTACACTATGACTGTTTCTTTTTTTTTTTTAATGAGATAGATGCTTTTCAACAGTTTGGAAAAAATCAGTAATAAAGATCAGTGACGCATGCCATTGTTCAAAGCTAGGCAGGCATGTAAAATTAAATTCTGTCTACTAAACCTTACATAAGATCTGTGGCCCATGCAAGATTTAAAGTGGATAACTGCTGAAAGTTTAAATTGGATATTATTTTAACTAGAATTTCTATATTACCATAATGGGACAATAATCAGTAATTGGAAAAAGGGTATCATAAAGTTTAACATTTTCAGTTGCCTCATTAGTTGGTAAACAACTCCTCCTGTTTTAGAGTCGCCCACATTAAAGATTTTATTCAGCTACACTCTAATGAAACAGCATTTCATTACCAGCACTGCCAAAGGCTTTTTCATTGTTTTAAAACTGGCAGAGCATTATTTATTTTTTTTCATAACAGTACAGCAAACATGTGAGGAAAGTACTATTGCATGTTTTTGTTCCTAATTGGCTATCATTTGTTTGGTGTTTTTGTTTTTATTTATTTATTTTGTAACTGAACAATAAAAGAAAACAAAAAAATCTTGTTGAAAAAGTATCCCTTGTAACACAGCTCTAATGACTCAAACATCTGCTGTTTACAGGACTTTAACTTACATATGTTCTTTAATAAAACATCAATAAATATAATACAACAGTTTGAATAGTTTAAATACATAAAACCATTAATGTTGATACATTTTTTTCCTGTTTGTAGCTCAGAGATCTGAATTAAAATCAGATTATTATTATAGATGTGTTTGGCACAACGGCATTCAGATCTGTCCTGTCTGGCTAAAGCTGCCAGACAGTACAGGATTTTAAAAAAAAATTTTAAAAATCAGATTATCGTTTTCCCTGACTGTGTTGTCGTGGGTTAGCAAGATGCATCTCTGCCAAAACAAGGAACCTATTTCTCTTTCACTTTCTGTATTGCTTCAAGTAAGAACTGTTCCTTTGCTCAGTCTCAAAAACCAAGACCCTCTAGTTGTTGATGCAAAATCTGGTGTCTGTCCACAATGTAGATCAGCTTTGTAATGCTGCAGGGGCTACAGGTTGTCTGTTATTTCTTTTTCTTGTCTCATGCTGACTCATAATTCCAGTACCTTCAGGTTTGCCTGTGAAGTCACACAATGATTTACGGGGACTAACTAACTAAGGACAACTGTAGCTTTGAAAATTGATTATCATTTCTTCAGATAGCTAATGGTGTTGATAAGTTGCCTGTTGGCTGGGAACTTCAAGCGACAGCACGCCTGACTTTTCTCCAAGGTTGCACAGGATATCTGCAAGTTTCAAAGGGAAATAGATCACACTTTTAAAGAACTTCTATTCTTTATATATGAGAGAAAGGGGAAACAGTGTTTAAAGAAATCTTTAATTTTTAAACATCCATCCATCCATCTTCTTCCGCTTATCCGGGGCCGGGTCGTGGGGGCAGCAGCCTAAGCAGAGAAGCCCAGACCTCCCTCTCCCCAGCCACCTCCTCTAGCTTATCCGGGGGAACACCAAGGCATTCCCAGGCCAGCCGAGAGATATAATCTCTCCAGCGTGTCCTGGGTCTGCCCCGGGGCCTCCTCCCGGTGGGACATGCCCGGAACACCTCACCCAGGAGGCGCCCAGGAGGCATCCTGGTCAGATGCCCGA
>VVHJ01035114.1:10223-36532 GCA_015107715.1 Tylochromis polylepis
GTCCTTGCTTTTCTTTTTTTTTTTTTTTTTTTTTTTTTTTTTCTTCATGACATTTGCATTCCTTGCATTCTTGGTGCAGTTCTCTTGTGGTGGTGTATTTTGGAAGAAGGGAGGTGTCATGTTGAAGCCACATGACGTACTGGGATGTTTACATTCTTCTGAAATTAATTATAATGTCTTAATCTAAAACATTTGTCTCTCAGGAACAGAATTAAAGGCTCATTCCTCTCTAAATTCAGTAAAATTGATGCTAGAGGCTCCTTTATGATGTGACAGAAGTAACATGGCAGCTCCTCGACCTTTGGCTTTTATTGCAGTGTGTGATGGGATTGCGGGAAAATTGCAGTATCTTTGCAAGAGGAAGACATTTCCCCAGAATTTGCCAGGAAGCACTTCCTGACAGGACTGAGTAAAGGTCTTCCTGAGTGTAAGGATGCCTCTGTTTCAATCCTGTTTACAGTTTCAGCCCATTCATTGGCAGAGCTTATAATGGCATGAGTAATACTAGGACTTCTGTGTTACGAAAGTGATAACAAAGGCAACAAACTGTAGTTTTCCTTGGCTTGCTGAGATCTCTTACTCATTTCCTCCAGAGCTGTACTTTATTTTGTCAATTTATTTTTCCCTTCTAGTTTGATTTTTGCCTGTGATGTAGTTGGGGCCACGTGGAAACACTGCAATAACTTGGGATCAGAGTCGTGGCGCTACCATGTGAGGCTCTGAAAGACAAAGACTTGTTTGTGTAGCGTGTCGTGGCAGCCACTGCTGCAGTGAGAAACAGCGCTGGTTTAATGTCTGACGTTTCTATCAAACAACCTGACCTCACAGTAGTCCAGACTGAAAGTTCAATGCACCATCTCTCAGGGGGAAGGGTAAACAAAAGGAGGGTGTTTGACTGGAGCTTTTGACAAGGCTTTTTCTTAAATTGGGTGGCACAGGAAGACCAAGAGCAAGGCAGAGGGGCCAGAATATTCAATCATAAAATGCAGCGATGACAACTGGTGTGGAAAAACATTTTGTGCAGCCCTGTGCTCCAATGTAGAAAAGCCTGCAGATTATTTTTGCACTGAATAAGTTTTTATAAGTCGATTAATGTCTTGTCATTGTTATTAGCTGTCAGATCAGCTCTGGAGGGTTCGATATCTCTGCAAACTGGAACACAAAGCTTTCTAAATTAAACCAAAAGTGTGCAGTAATGAAATCTGACTGTCATATTTCTCTTGATAATAAGTTCAGTAGCTGGGGTAGAAAATGGTGATTTAATCAAATCCCACTAAAACAAATGTTTTAAAAAGAATGGCAGCAATGTAACTGTATTGGAGACGGCCTGTGTTCAGTTATAAGGTTTCAGATGTCATTATATTTGCAGTTTGTCATTTTAATCAAGGGTGATGGTACTGAAGGAGAAGTGACGGCATTGTTTAGATTACTTTTAAAGAAGTCATGAACTTATGGTAGCAATTTATTTTAAACTTGTTCTGAGACTTGTTGTGACTTAAAGTGTCACACAGACACAATTTTGCTTCTATCCAGCGAGCAAAAGTATCATACAGATGATTATGAGCAGGTCTAAACTCTTCCTACAACAAACTGGGTCGCAGTACTACACCTTATGCTGCTTCTTATGCTGCAGTCTGAAATGCACATCTGTACCACAGCTGGAGGTAAGTTATAAGAGCACAAGGCACTGGTAGAGGCGTGTGTGTGTGTTACAGAGACCGACCATTCAGCGTATGGTCAAGTAATCCCAGCCTGTTTTCTTTTCAGATGCTTCATCCCTCCCCCTCCCCCTACTATATCACTCCAAATCCATCTGGTTGATGTTAAAACCACCTCTCAGCCTCAGAAAAGTCAAGTTTGATTCTCTGACTGATTTGCCTTTCTTTAAAATTGAAAAATTATTCTGTCAGATGAATTTAGGTCAGTGGCATTGATTCCCTTTTTAAAAAAAAAACCCAAAACATTTGTTCGACTGGCAGGAGCAGAACAATAAGTGAATGATGTTATTAATGCGGTTTTACAGTGTGGCGTCATAGTGTTAGATGGCCTCTCAGACCTTCATGCTCCAAATAAAGTGCATTCAGAAATGTGCAATGATTTGAGATGATGTAATTTTGGCAACAAAAAAAAGCAGGCCTCTGAGCATATGCTTTGTATCCATTGCCCTTGCAAGTATGGGCCTTTTTTAACAGGCTTTGAGTGAAATGTCCACCTCTTTCATAGAAGTTTACCTTCTGACTGGTCCCGGCAGATACGTACCCCTCCCTAAGCCTGGTTCAGGCAGAGGTCTCTTCCTGTTAAAGACAAGTATTTCCTCACCACCGTCAACAAATGCTTGCTCATAGTTGGTCATCTGATCGCAGTCATCTGATGGGGTTTTCTTTCTAATATTGTACGGTCTTTAACTTAAAATATAAAGGGCAGTTGTTGTGAAATGACGTTAGAGGTTGTGTCTACCGTTTCTCCTGACACTCATGATCAAAAATTATCCAACAACCAGCTCGGCATACAGAACAAAGATGCTGGGCTAAGGAAAAGCTGCAGTTCCTCCTACAGCCACTTGAAACTGGCTCTACATTGTCTCAGTATCATCACATCATCTCAATATGTGGGATAATATTGATGCTTAGTCCCACATAGATGTTTGTGGTGTTGATGGCGCATTTTAAAACAAACCGGAGGCCAATAGTGGTTAATTTTTTGCATAGTCTGTGATGCGGACATGTTTTCCTTCTGATCAGTGTATTCCTGGTGTGTCTGAAAACATTTCTATGATAGTCGGGACCAAGCCTCTTCCTTCCCACTGAAGACGGTGTAAAAAAAAAAAAAAAAAGGGTTAAGCAATTTCCTTAAACAGCTGGACACTATCTTTTTTGAGGAAAAATCACTTAAGCAGGACTGAATGTTTGCATGTGTTGGCGACTTTCATCAGGGAAGAATAGACTTTGGGAGCCTAGCACAGGATGGATCATGTGTGATGTCAAAACAAACTACTGTGGCCAACAATGGAGCTTCATGGCACAGAGGACTAGGATATTTCTGGCTCTAGCGAGATAGACAATACTTGCTTGTAGGATCATTTCTTTGCTGCTTTTGGTCTTTCTTTTTTTTTTTGGTTTTGTTTTGTTTGTTTTTTTTGCTTGGGGTAAAATCTCTGAACCTATTTGAGTTGTCTCCATGTAAATAACATGCCAGCTTTTGTTTGTTGTTGGCATTTTATCTGTTCCCTTCATGGGTCAGTTTAAATGTCTTGTCCTTTGACATAGTACAGTCCTTGGGGGATTTAGTGTGAAGGGAAGCGGGTCAAAAAGGTCAGTAGGAATGTCACTGCCTGGTATTAGTATTTAGTTTGTGGGAGAACTGTCCTGCTTAGGAATGTATGCAGTCATCACTCCTATGCTTCAGGCATCAATCATTATTACTTCATATGGACCCTTCTTCACACAGCCACAGATGAACTCTCATCTTTAGGCTTTTCTCTTGAGGTTTAGCCATATTTTGTTTATTTATTTTTTTAAACGGATGACCTACTCATCACTGATGTGAATAAAAGTGGAAAATCCCTGACATTTTAAAGGCTTTGAGTCTAAAGAATGACCAAACCAGTTTTTACAGAAGTCTTCAGTGCCATCTATCTGCTGCATGGCCAGCACAAAATTGACTTTTATTTTCATGTGCTCATTTAATTCCTGTTTTGACTCTTTCCCAGAGATAAATTGACCTAGCATTTTGACTTTCATGGGAATTGTTACTAAATGGGATTTCACATGAAACTCATTCCAGATTTGATGCGGCTTTTATCACATGACAGCATAAAAAGATGGAAATCGCTTTCAAGTACGCAAACACCCTGTGATTTATTTTATATTCAAATATTTTCATCCTATTTCACAGCTCCTCAAGGGACAAAAAATGGGACCATTAAGGACAGCTGAACAGAGCATGAGTTAGGGTGCCTTGTGAATGATTTCATTATTTACATGTTTTAAATTTCAAAAAATGGTGTTTCCAGCAACAAATACGACTCTTGAGAGAGGACAAGCTATACATTTCCTCCAGAGTTTATTAAATAAGCATCCTGCTGAGAATGAATGGGAGTTTTCCATCAAATCACAGAGTAAAGCATAGTAGTAGCAGTCGTAGTAAGAAGTGCATCGGTGGTGCGCCTCCACCCTCATTCCACTTGGAAACTTTACAGTTTAGATGGAAAGCAGGTTGTTATATCTTCAGATGCATGCATCTGCATAACCAGGATTCTGTTTAGATTCAAGCGTTAATGATATGTTGATGTTGTACTACAAATACAGCACTTTGTATGACATTTTGGAACAAACCTACACCCTTTTCTCCGCAGTTAAAACACCGTGACCCCACAGAGGGAGGAAATGAGGCAAAGCCACTAGTCCCCCCCACCCCCTTTTCACTATGCAATGTCTGAACAAGTGGGGCTTCTGTTTTTTGTTTTCTTTTATGTCGGTCTGTGCTTTAGCTGGACTCTCTCTGCCATACTGTTTACTATTTCAGTTCCTCTAAATCAGATTTTGTTTGAAGCGATAAGTGGCCAGTGCAAGTAAAAGAGAGGCATGTGATAAGTGTTTGAATCCGCTGGTCATGGGGATATTGTCCAACTTTGTTATGGAAGTTTGAAATGCCGAGCATGCTGGGGCTACAAGACCTGAGACCCCTGGGAGAATAGTGCCATTATTTTAGATAGGAGCCCGGCCATGAGCACTCGTGACTGCCCACTCGCCGGAAATGAGGGTATGGGTAATAAGTCCTGGAAATCATTTTGTTTTTTGTCTCTGAGGCAGCCAGCTTTTTTTTTTTTTTTTGGTGTCGCCACTGCAAGGGGTAATTTGATGCAGCAGTCATTTGAAAAGGAAGAATGAGACCTTTTACTGTAACAAGATTAGTGGTAACTTAGTTATTTCTTTTTCAAGTGGAAATGTAAATGTATGCACAAAGGCAGGCTTTGTGGTTCAAAACAGGCTATTGGGCATTAACAGTGTAATGTCCTTACCAGTATGTATGTAACAGGGACAAGGGTGGCATCAAAAATATATGTAAAGGACTCTTTAGGGAATTGCCTGAATCATCAGAAATGGTGTTTTACTGTAGTTGTCTCGCGCTTTTTTTTTCCTTTTTTTTTTTTACCGCACATGTTAATTTTAGTTGTTTAGACGTGGCATGAACAGTTTGCAAATTTGTCTGCCTACTCTTAGGAAGTGGCTCTCCGGTCCTGCTTTGGATCAAAACATTCCTCCTACCAAGTCCCAGTGTTTTCACCACAGTAGACTTTGAGACCTGGCATTTTAAGGAATACTGACATTCTTGGTTGAACACATGTCCAGCTAGTCCAGTGTGTTACATCTGCTATATTTTAAAAACTGCTACTGGGTAACATTAAGAGTGACGGTTGCACAAGAAAAGGGCCAGTGTATGCCTACATTGTTTTTAATGCAATGTCTAACAAATAACACGACATATCATAATGTGAACTATTATATTAAACAGAAACATATGGAATGGATACAAATCCATATTTTACTCCAAATACAGCATTTTAAAACACTGGTTGTTTAAACTGAGGCATTTTACTATTTCATGAAAAATATTAGCTGATTTATCATTTGAAGGCAGCAACGCATTAAAACACAAAAATTGGGACAGGGGCAACAAAAGGCTGGAAGAGTAAGTAGTACTAAAAAGAAACAGCTGGAGGAATGTTTTGGAGCTAATTAAGTTAATTGGCAACGGGTCAGTGACATCATTGTATGTATAAAGAGAGCATCTGAGAGAATCAGTTTGAACTGGCCTGCCTGCCTGCGGTCCAACTCTTTTACCAATTAACAGCCTTTAGCCAACCTTTTTTGTGTGTGTTTAACTATCTTTGTAGCCTTAGTTTTAGCCATCAAAGTAGCCAAATAAATGCTAGACGTTTATCCAAACCCTCTCTAGCCTGATTCTAACTCTCACTTCAACTCTAAAACCAAAGGGTTCAACCCTCAAACAAACCTTTTGAAGAGATGTGGAAAAATTAAAAGCTGGCAAGTTAAAAGTTTTGCCAATTTAATCACTCTGATGGTCTTTAAAAACAAACTGTTTCCAACAAAGATGACTTCAGATGTTTTATAATCTCTTCAGTCTTTGGTTTACTGTGACAAAACAGTTCCTCATTCCCTTTTTTTTTTTTTTTTGGGGGGGAAGAGTAGTTCTCTAAAGCTGCCCATCACACAATCACCTTTTGAACAAGCACAGTTTCACACACACATTCAATGAGTGTCTGCTTACACCTGAGTGTTTTTTCAAAACACTGACTTGGGGCCAGCCTGCACGTGATGCTTTCAGGGAACATTTGTAAACTACAGCTTCAGAAAATTGTTAACATTATCCAAATAAACACTGCACTAGTCTCATTAAATTTCTGAATTCTGTGAAGAGAAGCTGTTGGTGCTGTTGTCCATCATCTTGTTGATGATGTGGTATGTGGTTTCATGTGGGCATGAAACACCATCCTCATCACACGGTGTATTTAGAAGATGTAGTTAAGTCCTGTTAAACATCTATTTAGCCATATCCAGATTGCTTTGATGAAAAGTTGAAGAGCTTTTAGGCACTAATGGCAATACTTTTACCTCATGTGCAATACTCCAGCAGTTTGGAGGATGGCAACTTTTCAATCTTTTCTGTCTTACAATGATCAAAGTCTGTTTGTGAACTGATAACATAAAAAAAGACTGCTGCAGGCATAGCCACATACTCCATATCTGGCAGTGATTTGATTTGAAGTTGCATTTTAATGGCTTTTAATTCCAGCCAAGATCTTTTTATGGAGTTTCCCTTTTTTCTTACGCTTGTCTTCTCTTTCAGAACGATTGAACACAAGATGATGTCTGACGCTAGCGAGATGTTGGCAGCAGCCTTGGAGCAAATGGATGGGATCATAGCAGGTAACCACAGTGAACATTTGGACTCTTAAGACCTGGGAATAGCACTTTTTCAAGTGGGCATGGTAAACTATGAGGGTCTAGTCACATCTGGAAATCATTAAATTGCAAATACAAAGTCCAGTGGACATTAACACAGTGTGTCCTCCGCCCACTTTTACCTGCAGTTTAATGTAATCCTTCTGAATATACATGAGTTTGAAATACAGCTGAAACCATGCTTCTAGTGGTCTGCCTCCACCGCATGAGGAGTTAACGTAAGTTTCCATTGTTCCTGCCGTGATGGAAACTAATGATTATTCAAGCTCTGTGAGTTTGGAATATAAACCTCTTGCTTGCGAGCTTTTGGCTGCACTCTGTATACTTGTGCCGCTGCAGATGAGTAGACCAGGCTTCAGTTTTCGAGTCCCTACTTTTCCACTGATGTGTGTAATTATAGCACTGACCTTTCCAATGGGAGCGAGACGGCTGATCACATGACATCCCCCAGTCCCCACTGTTTCCGCAGAAACCACAGGCATCATCAAGCCCCGGTGCCCTGCTACTGTCGGGGAAGCCATGATTGTTTGGATATTCATTTATCTAGCTCTTTCTTCATTACCATTGAGCATCTTCATTATGGCTGACATTTAAGACAGATGGTATAGAGTGGGCTGAAGTACACAGTGGGAACATCATGCACTCGAAATCAGTCAGTATGCTGCTGCATTTGCTTCCAAATGAAATGCAGTTGCCACTTGTGCAGAGACATTTAATTCTTTATTATCTTATATTTTGTTTGATGGACACATAAATATTTTGCTCAGTATGTTTACAAGATTGTGGTATTCTCGCCATGTCTGCATTAAAGTATCCAACAAAGCACTTAAAAGTTGTGATGCTTTAATTTGCTGAAATGTTTACTTGAGTAGGAGTAAAATGGCTTCAGAGGGAAAACCATGTGAGCTATTTAAACAAACATAATGATCTTTGAGAATTTGATGGAGACCCCAATTAAAATATTCTATGAAGCATGTGAAGAGCCGCAACTGTCAAACAGCTACGTACTTACGGAGGTTTACCTCTGTAGTTGCCAGTGATTGTCATGCATAACCCTGCTCAGATATGGGACTTGTACATAAACCTGTCATTGTTTTTGTTTTTTTTAAACACAGAGGTCACTAGCAGTACTTGAAAGTCTTGTTGCACCTGTGCAGGCAACTATTAAATCTAGAAAAGTGTAACCTCGTTTTTGTTTTTGTCTCCCCACTCACTGCTGTCATTAAAAATGGTGTCTCTGTGTTGGGGCTGTGCAGTTGATCAAATTTTAATTTCTGTTAAAATTTTGGTAAGATAAGAAGTTAATTGAGATGAAAAATGAATAATTTACATAATTATTTTCCAAAAATGCTCTTGTTTGATCTTTTTGGCATACTTTGCCTCTAATTCACTTCCTGCCAGTCACATCACATGAAAAGACAAGGATTTTTTTTCCTGAACTTTGGGGAAAAAAACAGTTAATTTATTAAAGCCTGTAAGTAATCTTTTTATGTAATCATAATCTTATTGACAAAAATAATTTTGGGCATAATCGAACGCTCCTATTCTGTACATATGCTTTGCCTCTTGCACATAGCCTTCAAGAGAGAGTACTCTCTAGTGAAAATTCATCATAGAAATTTGGTTTAATCTTATTACATCATAGAAAAAGAGCTGATACAAGAGAAATGTGCACAGCTGTGCAGCAATTAATTTAAAGCGGTTAAAAGGAGCTTTAGTTTGTTTAGGCAGCAGGAGTTGTATTTTCTTCTCATTCTTTTTATTATTGACCTGGAGTTCTTGCCATTCAGTGAATGCAACAGAACGCAGAGTCCATAATCCATATTAAATGTTAGTTTGCACTAGTCGGAGTATACTGTATACATAGTGTAACGCAAATTATCAGCCCCAACACAAGCTATTTAAATGCTGTAATCTGGCTGATGTATTTGGTGTTTAAAGACTGATATGTTGGTGACTGTTTATAGGAATATGTGCAGTAACAAAGGCAATAGCACAGTTTTTAATGATTGAAAAAAATAATAATTTGAATATGCAGCTGTATGAAAGTATGAGTGCACAAGCTATTCATTATGGTTCCGCCACTCCTGCAGATCAATGACAAATGTAGATTTCATAACAATCTTTATATGAATCTAAATCCTCCCCCTGCATTTCCCCAGGCTCCAAGGCCATGGACTACTCCAACGGGCTGTTTGACTGCCAGTCTCCCACATCGCCTTTCCTTGGTGGCCTTCGGGTCCTTCACCTGCTGGAGGATTTGCGGGCAGCACTGGAGCTGATGGATAATGAGGAGAGGGACAACCTGCGGTGTCAGATTCCTGATTCCACTGCAGAGGGTCTGGCAGAGTGGCTGCACGGTCGAATGGTAAAAAGACCCTGTGTAGGGTTCTATCTAGACGACTTTGTCTGGTCTTTTGGGTTGAAGGGTGATAGAAAAGTATCCTGAATTTGCAAATGAAGACATTTCCTTGCATACCTCTGGACCCCTGTCAGCATGATTGCTGTTTTTAGATCACTGGATTTGCTGTAAATAGTATGGTGCATGCCGTTATCTTCTCAACTGTGTTGAAAAGGCATGAGTTTTTAAATTTTCTTTTTTTAGGCACTACAATCTTTGTTTCACTACAAGCCCTACTAGCCAGGTATATCTTCCTGTGACTTTATCCTGATCTCTAAAGTTCTAGCGTGCATCAATGGATATGCAAGTGCTCAGACTGGGAGTTTCAAAAGACTGAATCCGCGCTGAAAGTGATCCAGAAGGAGTCTAGCTTGACGTGGAAATGAGCTGAATTTAAACCTAGCCTTTTAGCAAGGTGGCATACATTTTTGGTCACACCTTGCAGTTACAGCAGGGAGCAATAAAGATTATATATGCCCCTCGAGGAGACTTTTTCATCATCTGTCTCAAGTGAATCTTAACCTGCTGAGGTCATTTTGAGTTTATTGCTTTCTTCTTGGATCCATTTGCTCCTAGCTTTGAATCAAATGCATTTGATTCACCCGAGGATTACGTGTGGATATGTATGAGGAAATGAAAATGTGCTCTTCTTTTCTTGCTGTCCTGAGCAGAGAGCAAATTTCACCACAAATATAAAGGCTGATGCTTGATATTATTATTATTATTATTATTATTATTTATTTATTTTTTCTTGTGCAGAAATTAGAAAGACCTGTCGCTTCATGCATGGTTTCTATCTTTGTACAGTGCAGATTTAGCCTGGGATAAATTATCCTTTATGCTTTTCATCTCTTGATTGTGCTCATTGCCTTTACTGTGACTTTGTTTATACTAGAAGTAATGTTTTGACAGGGTGTGTGAATGATGGCGCTTCTATAGGAGCCTCCCTGCAAATAGTTTCCATCATTTAAACTCATGCTGACTGGGTGTGAGGCTCGTGTTTTTCTTCCCTCGCTCCCTCTCGGTTCTCCATTTGTGATATTTGAGAAAAGTTTGCTCTTCATTCAATTCTGAAATCACTTTCATGTGAGAACACTGATGATGGTCACATTTTCCTGAAAGTCTTAAAACACATATCAGTTCATTTCTTCAAGGGAAAACCATGTGACTGAGTTATGTTTATACAAGAAAACAGTGTGTAGTTTATCCATGTAGCTCAAGGCTGTGTTTTTCAGTTTGGTTCTCCCAGGCAGAGCTACATTTCAACATAATTTAAATACCTTCTCCCGCTTTTATGAGCTCTTATAGTAAAAGAAACATTAGCTTAAAGCCTTATTTAACTTACACAGCAAATGCAGCTGTTTGCTCAAACACAGATCATCTTGTATCGTTTCTTATTTCAGACCAGCGTCCACAGCTCTGAAGCAGTCTACCAAGAGCGTCTGTCACGACTTGAGAGTGACAAAGAGTGTCTTATTCTTCAGGTGCGTGAGCAAAGCTCTCTGTCACGGCTGCAAAACGGCTGAGCAATTTGTCTTGAATGTGGAATTAAGTGTTATTGTGGCTATTAGCACTTGTGTAATTAGTGGGATCAAAGAGGTGCTTTCAGTTCTTTTTGTAAGCTTGCAGCATATTGCCAAAATTAAACAATAGATTTAGAAGAAATCTGGTGGAAAGGAACAAATTATTATTTCTCCATTCTTATTTTAAAGCCATAGTGTCACCACATGTGCAGAAAGCATTTCATGCATTGATCTAAAAATTGCTTCTTTTCTGAATTCATAAGTTCAGTTAGTACAGGCCCAGCTATGTCTGATTTTTTTTTTTTCCAATAGTTATACCCTTTATTTTAACTGTTAGGCAAATCTTTGCAGGCATTTAAGCCTCTTTACATAAAATACACTTTGTAGCAACTACATTAATGCTAGAGGAGATCTCAAATAAAATGAAACTGTTTGTCTTTGAGGGAAGTTCATGGAACAAAATCAAGATCAAATATGTGATGTGAAAGTTCAACGTGCTACTTTGGCAGGAAAAGTGTTAAATGAAAAATGCCTTAATCAAGTGCTCATGATTGTGACTCACTTAAATCCATCCATGGTTGGATGATGATATTTGATATTAGAGCCCATTACATTTCAGGGCTGTTTCTTGGCCAGACAAATAGTTATGAGTCAAAGAAATTGCCAGTTTCATTAAACGAATAGTTCTGCACAACATCTAGTTTGTGTTCTTTTGGGTTTTTTTGTGTGATTTATCAGTTAGTTGTCAGATTTAGTTACTTTTTAGACAGAGCCAGCCGTTTGTTGTTGTTTTTTTGTTTTGTTTTGTTTTGCTTTCTTTTGCTTTCTTTTCCCCCCAATTTCCAGCCTCACTGTTGAGTGAAACTGGCTGGCTGCTGGCTGTAGCTACATATTTTCCATACAGAGACACATGAGAACAGTGTTGACCACCACAGTGACTCTCTGCAAGAAAGTACAAAAGCATATTCCCCAAAAATGTCAAACTAATGTCTCTGTGCTTTAAAGGTCATAAAACGTGTTTCACTGTTGTCTAGGTAAGCGTTTTAACAGACCAGGTGGAGGTGCAAGGTGAAAAGATTCGAGATCTAGACAGCTGTCTTGAGCAACATCGCGAGAAACTCAATGCTACTGAGCAGCTTCTTCAACAGGTAAGGACTCTTTCTATACACACATTGAAGGCTAGTTAACGGTTGTTTGAGACAGTCGAGACCGCCCGTTTTGAAACTTTCTTTTTTTTCCTGGTAATACGTTAGTGCAGCTTTTACTGCATGTGAATGTTGCTCTACAGGAGCTTTTGAACCGGACAGCACTGGAGACTCAGAAGCTGGAGCTTATGACCGAGGTGTCCAGCCTGAAGCTGAAGCTATCTACTGTCGAGAGAGATCACAGAGGCAATGAGGTAGAGCACCTTCCTCAAAATGTAGGCTGTAAAATGAAGCAGGCACTCAGATGCACCTGCACCTCGTCTAATGTGACGTCTAGTGTGACTCTGAATCCTGGCAGCCACCGACTTATTGTTTTAAAGTCACAAAGGTCGGCCTCACTCGGCTGGACTGAGATCTGTCATGTGGTGCAACGTGAACTTCTTTAAGGGTTACAGAAGAAATTTAAACAGTCCTTGTGCTCCAGCAGCTGTTTCCTGCCAGAATCCCCCCACCCACCCATACCCCCTTTCTCCACTCTCACAGGCTAAAAAGCTTTCCATACACTGTTCTCTGAAGCTGGGCTATATTATGTGTACTTTCCACGTAATAAAAGTTTTTCCCCTATTTTGGTGCCATTTAGCTTTAAATAAAACCCTGATTGGGCATCTTGTCTGTTCTAGTATTCATGACCTTATCATGTTTTTGTTTAACCTTGAGCAGCTTTTTGACACATTCAAAATCTCACTTCATATTATCAAATCAAACAAACCTGTTCTTTCTAACAAGAAAAGTTTGTGTCAAGGACTATGATGGTTTGATTAAAACATATGTAAAGGGGAACTCCTACTCCATATTAGCTTAGCAATACAGTATCTCTGCACATGTTCAGAATTTGGTGTAAACAGCATGGTTGGTTCAGTGGTGGCAGTATAATGGTCTGCAAGGTATTTTCTTTGAGCTCCGTAAAACCCAGGTGAGTGTAAACGATTAGTAAAAATATATAAATTTATATTGATATACTGTGTAACACTATTAGTCAGTATTTGCTGGGCCTGTTTTCCTTATAAATATCCAGAATCATAATGAGTCCAGTTAATTTTCTGTGCACTCTTTTTGTTACAGTGTAAACAGCAACCAATAGCAGCTAATTCTTTCAGACACTATATACCAAGAATAATAGAGAATAGTACAGTAACACATAGTCCAAACAACAAGCGCTAAGAGTATGCAACCTTCCCCAAGGAAGGTCACTCTCTGGGCAGTATCTACTTTTAAGGGTATTTTGTATATATTCATTTAAGCATACTTTAAGAAGTTTGTAGTGCAGGAAAAAAATCAGATAACGGTAGCATGGCAGATGTTTGCTTTGACTACATTAACATTATGCAGGAGCAGGTAATGTATAATGGATGTTGGTGTGCAGTGTGAGAAGAAGACCTTCAATTCATTCAAACAAAGCTAATATGTTTACAGACAGAATGATGACACACATGCATGCGAACGCTACCAAAACCAATAACCTTCTTGTACATCAACATGATGAAAATGCTAAAACAATAGCCACACAAAATGTAGAATATCTTGCTTTTTGAAATTGTGACAGAAATATAGAAATCACTATGTTTGTACGTTCTTCTCTCTCACCCCGCTGTTAATCGCATCCACTTTAAATTTGGGAGGTGCGTTGGTGGAGACTTGAGGAAGTGCAGCAGCAAGTTTCAGGTTGTCAGTTTCAGGTGTTTCAAAGGAAGTTCATGACATTAATGAAGTTTAACCATCACAGCTAAGTACCAAATCTTTAACCAAAGCTAACTCTCAAACCAAGCATCTGGGGGTATAAGAGAAAATATTGACCAAAAAAGTGAATGTCTGCATGACATGTTTAAAATAAACTTGGTTCCACTCTGTCTGAATAGGCTTTGCACTATTGTGAAGACGTTATACTTTTCATGATATTAGTTGAGTATGACTTTGTTTAAAAGTCCTGTCTTCTCTGAAACGGGGGGGGGGCAAAAAAAGCCCCAACCCTGTTCTCAATACAAATGAAGATGATATAAACAAGATGTAATCAAATATTTTCTGTGTACCAGAAATTCTTGTGCTTGCAGAAAACCCCCCAAAAGAAATTAAACTGTTTGGATAAATTTTCCATCAAACGTGTCCTCCTTCAAGAATGGAGGGTTTAGAATCATGAAAAAGTAAATACCCATTGCATTTAATGTCAGTTTCCCAGGCCTCCTACACTGTTGTTGATTGGGATAAAAGGAGTTTCGCATTAATTAACCGTGACCCTTCCCTTAAGTCTAGGATTTGTCTCCATGTGTAGACTGAGCTCCTCATATTCCCTCCTGAGAGACATTAGTCTGAAAATGATGTTGATGCCTTTGGCAGGAATTCTCCCTCTGCTGAAGAAGGGGAGGAAAAAAAATCAGACATCTCTCCCACACACAGTCTCCACGAAGCTCTCCAGGTCAGGTTTGTATCAGAGTTTAGCGGTTAATGGGAGTTCTGTTTTCCTCCCAGGGCTTGTACCAGGAAGTGACGGACCTGCGGTTCAGGGTGACTGATATAGAGAATGAAAGAGTGCAGTGTGAGAAGAAACTCAAAGCTACCAAAGTGAGTGTCTGTAGTTCACATCCATTCAGCAAACGGCTTTGTAATTGACCATAACCAGAGATCTGAATAAATTTTAATCTTTTGAAATGCATTATTACATGTTTAAATCCTTCTAATTTTCCCTGTGACATCTTTCTCTGCTTATTCTTCCTCTCCACCCCTCTTATTCGGCTTCCGCTTTTCATTTCTTCTGTTATGTTAACATCTTTCTGCAACATGTTAACCTGTCAAGCGTCCAAAGTGGAACACTGGTCGGTTCACTGGACTTGAGGTGAAGGTTTAATCTCCAGCCCCCCCCTTTTTTTTTCTTTCTTCTCTTCTCCTTTCTGGCCCTTAAGATCCTCTAAGCCTGCTCTCCTCCTTCACTGCTGCGCACTGATTTCCTGACTTTCACCACACTTGCTGTAAGTGCTCCCACCAGTACCGGTTATTGGATTTCCTGTATTAACTTTTGTTCTCTACACCTATAGAGCAAAATAATGTTGACAGAAGCATTGCTAATCAGCAAGTGTCTTTGGACCATTTCTCCATTTATAAATCTGCACATCTTGTAAATTTTCTCTATTAAAGTAGTTGAGTTTTTAATTAGTAGTTTTGTGTGAGATACTAGTCTGCATGCTCACTGTTTTGCCAAATATCAGTTTGTTGATTAGCCTGAGTTTGCGCTGAATCACGTCACTTGTGTCACAGAGTGTTAAATGGGTTGTTTAGTATGCAGTGTTTTGGTAATGGGGCTCTCCACTTATTTTACATTTAACATTTAGTTTACTCGTGCTACTGAGCGAAATTACCCTCATGTTTTCTGTGGAGAAATGTGCCAGTTTCTATTATTTTGCAGGTATTCAGTTGTAGTTTTCCAAATCATTGAACTATTGTAAATATTAATCTGATGGAGGTAGTAGTTAAAAAAACGAGATGGTCTCAAGTTATATGACAATGTCTATACATATTTTCAAGAGGCTTCATCAGTACTTTTGTCTAGTCTATACATAGACTGTAGATAAAGGGTGGACTGTGCCACTCTGACCTCACTCAATGGGTCAGTAAGCTACAGTTTTGAAGATCAAGGTCAGCAACCTGACTGACCTTGTTTTTGGAAGCCACATGGGAACCCACTTAGATGAGAACATTGAGTTCAAAGTTATCAGCTAAATGCAAATTTCTGTTGCAGTTGTTGTCTCTGTGCAGAGGTATTTCCCTGCGCATACAGATTTGCAACCTACCTACACATGCTTGTGTGCAGTCCTCAAATAACCCAGTAGTATGTAGCTTGATGTGGATGATGCTGTACATGGAAAGTGACAGCGCAGTTCACCACAAAGCTCAAAACAATCTCCCACTAAGGTAAAAAAAGAATACATCATTAGTGGCTGCAGAGAAAGCTTTTCTTGTTTAACGTTCTTTTAATTCAGCTCTTTGTATGTTATAACTTTGCTTTTCTTTGTGGCTGGCAAGACCAACAATGGCACAAGCGAGAGCAGACCACGTGTTTGTGACACTGCCCCCTGGTGATGGTAAACAGATACAGCATGTAGACGATGATCTGTGAAGCTATCTGTAGGCTGTGCACAGGACCAAATTATCCTCTAAAGACTAGCTAGGCTATAGTCTTGCTAATCAAGCTAGCAGTGATTCATATTGTGGGAAGCAACGTTGGGCAGACAGCCAGTGGCACCCACCTGTTAATCAAAGTGACTGCACTCCTAATAACTCATGATCTATAGCAAGGTAAATAACATTTTAATTGAATGCAGTTCTGAGGTATCATTTTTAAAGAATTTGTAACTTAAGATTCACTCTGTCTTTTAATGACTTAACTTAAACTATTCCACCACGAGCATACCTCTCCTTCCAGATTGTTTTATGCATTTGATGCTTTTCTCTGCTTCCTAGCATTAAATGCTGCAGATGAGTTATGGCTTGTCAACCCTCGTTATAGGAGGAGCTGCAGCTTCTGCAGAGGCAGCTGGAGGAGCGAGAATTGGAGCTGAGGAGGTTGAAGGATGAGGGCAGACTGAAGGTGGAGAGCCACAACAGAGCTGAGGGGGCAGAAAGAGGTGGGAGCTGTTTTTAATAACTGTCATGTTCTATTTCATGCACTTCAGTTCCAAAATTGGCTTGAGGATTAGAAAAATAGACATTTTCCATTCGAGCAACACTACATCCGCCTACAGAAGCCTTACCAGACAAATATCACACAGCTTTCATCTGGATTTCTCCATGACTTCTTTTTTTTTTTTTGAGTATCTTACATTTCACAGACAGTCTGAGGTCATTTGAACTTGATTATTATTATTTTTTAAACTCCTTATCTGTCTGTACGATCCATACCAAACGCATGACTATTTTACTCCTTCCACCCCCACAGTTGACCTTATCCTAGCCACTCTGATGATGGATGAATTTTGTGTGCTTCTGTCATGCTGGCCTGCCTGTAAACATGTTCTGTGCAGTAAAATCTAAAGATGGGAAGGCTTTTGTTTTTTCTTCAACCATCACAGCATTTAGTTTAGGATTAATGACACTATAAACCTGGATCGCTGTTTAATGTGAGGCTTGTCCCCTGGCTGTAGCAATAGGAGTATACCAAATACACAAACATTAAACCAAAATAGAACTATAGCAGTAAAGATGAAAGTTGTGTATGAAAGGGGATAAAATGCCTCCTACAGTTGAGGGGAACTTGGGTGGTAAATCTGTGTAGTTTACTTTGAGTGACCAGATTTTAAAAGCTATCACACACACGCTAAAGCCACTCTTTCCTCATGTAAACACCTTTTTAGGAGTTCATTGGGTTTGGATTACGTTATCGAGTGGATGGGGCACACATTTAATTGTGTGGTGTTGCTTGGAAAAAAACACACACAGACCCTGTGTTTGTTAATTTGTAGCGATAACTAAATCAAGAGTTCATTGCAAGCTGAAACAAGAGCCCTTCTGACCAGCACACTGTGCCCCAGTGGCTTCATTATTTCTGGTTTCTGTTGGCTGCTTTCAGAGCCCGCAGGAGCTGATGTTAAATGTTCACAGGTATAAAGCATCGTTTTTCTTTTTTTTTTCTTCTTCTTTCTCCAGATACTGAAATGTTGAAGATGAAGAGGGTTTTAGAGTTGCTGACGTCAGAGAACGATGAGAAGGTAGTGTGCAGTGCGTCAGCAGCTCAGCAGCAGCTTTAACTCTTTGAGTCATCGTTGCAATGACATAATGTGTGTCTGTCTCCAGGAACGAAGGATTAAAGAGCTGGAAGAGTCACTTAAAAAGTGCAAAAAGGTGCAGGAGTTGGTCAAAGGTCAGAAAGTCTTACACATTATAAATATTACTCATAAATTTCAAATGTACTTCCAGTGATATTTACAGGGTTTTTTTGTTTGTTTTTTTTTGTTAAAAATACTTCTGCACTGATTCAAAGCTGGATTTAAAACTCATTTTAGCTCCTTTTTCGTTCTTAAAATGTTCAAAATAAACACGTAAAACACCCAGTTCTCCATTTTAAGAGAGCCCGTTTTTACAGTGTTGTGCCCTGACCAGTTTCTTTACCCTCTGACCCCCAAATCCTGCTGGCGGGAGAAAAAGGCATCTTTTCTTTTGAATGGTAATTGCTAAAAAACAAACTCTGGTGTACTTCACGGAAGAGAGGGAGATCTTAACAAAGCATCCTTTCTGTTTCTATCCATAATTATTTTATTTTCATAGAGGTGCAGGACTTTGTGTTGCCGTTACAATTACGCTTTCTCTCACTGTGAAAGTATTTGTAACTCAAGTAAGTGCAAAAAGCACCCAAAAACTGCCTGTTTGACTGCTAAAAGCCCCAATGTTCTTGTACTTTTATTCACAATGTTGGAATGCTTTTAACACTGCCAATGAACTTTGAAAAGGTAAGACTGATGTTGGTGGTTTTGTGCTTTATGGCGTCCCCGCTGACTGCCTTGACTGTGCTCTCTCAGCGAAGTTGAATGAAGATGACTATCACGATATCCCAGATGATCCCTCGGTCTCTGCAGCCATGGAGGTTGATCAGGTCACTGTGGAGTTGGAGGGGGAGGCAGGAAGGAGCTTGGGCGAGGTAAACACAACCTCTATCAAAACAGTTCTGACACAGGATGAACCCCAGACTGTGGACTTCCTTTATAAAAACTCAGTTTTGGCCTCCCACTCTGAAATTGTTTCTGCCAGGAATTCAGCACTTTGGTTCTTGCTGTTCTGTTTGTTGGTGTGGGTACATGTTCTGCTTTAGGAAAATATGTTAGCTTAATCCTGCTTTTATCTGTTGTCTCAGTCTGTTCCATGCATAGCGGTGCTCTCTGAAATGAACGAACTGGACAGAGAGCGACAGCTTCAGGCAGCCGGAAGGTAAAACTCAAGCTTTCAGATATGATTGCTGTAATTAAAAGACATCCTTCTTTTTCTACTTTATTTAGTTTCACCAGTCAAATTAAGTAATTTACATTTTGTGCACAAATATCAGTCTAGTTCTAGCTGATGTCTGGGAACTTTAACCGTTCTCTAATCAGCGAAACATCAGCTTGAATAAATTTAGATTGTCTAAAGGAGGTGGTGTGTTGGTGATGCTGTTTGCTTTTAGGGACGCAGCGTCAAAGTGTAAAAAGTTACTAGCGTTGGCTGTTGCTGCTGAATAATTTCAGCAGTTTTAGTTAATTTCTTTCATCCCTGCATTAGACCTCGGTGTGATTAGACCTTTAAGGTTAATAAAGGTTGTTATGGCTGTGTTGGGAATGTGAGGCTACACAGCTTTCCCTACCACTAACAAAAATAAAGGTGAAATTTGTACCGCACAGCATTTGCAACAGGACTGAGTAGAGTCGGGAAGATTTGTGCCAACACAAAAGGTCTAATCAAGGAACTGATGTGAAAACACCTGTGTGGGTGTACTTTGAGTGAGCAAAGGCTTTAAGCAGAACAATTTTTAGGTACATCGAATTTAAATGACTCTGTGAAACAATTGCTGCTAATGGCTGGTTAGCAGAATAGTAATTTAATACATTTGTACTGATTACAGCTTCACGAATTTCAGTTTTTTCCTCTTTCTTTTGGTTGGTTTTTTTTTCTCCTTTGAACAATTTAATTATGTAACATTACTTCTACTTGATGTTAAGAACACTTGTAGACTCTTAAACTATTCTTTTAGCCTGTGCCTGAGGCCTGAATTCTTATTGTTGTGATTTCAGTACCTTAGATGTCCCAGAGCCAAGCAGCTCAGCTGGAGCCAGCAGCACTGATCAAGTAAGACCAGGCTTTCTCTGATGTGCTCTGGTTGATGATGATGATGATGATGATGATGATGATAATAATAATAGTAATAATAAAAATAAGTTGTTGTTGTTATTGTCATTTATTATTATTATAATAGAGATAATATATTCTGTTATTATATCAAAAATACTCTTTACTGTTATTTAATTTAACATTTTGTAGTAATTGATGGAGTAGATCCTCCTTGTTATGAATGATTAGCTCCAGTCACAGGGTCCTCTGTGTAAGCATGTCCTCTTCTGACACCTAGTGGTCAAACAGTGGAACTGCTTTTTTCCTGTGATTTGTACTTAAATAAAAAATACAGAAGAATTAATTTATTTATTTTCCCTCCTCATAGGGCTTAAATAAAACAGGACCTAGTTCCTCTTCTCCAACTAAAGGAACCACCACAAGCGAGGGGAATTTTGGTACCAAGAAGGCCCGCACTTCATTCGGCCGAGGCTTTTTCAAACTACGTGGAGGCAAGCAGACTGGCAGTGCCCCGAACCTCGGTGAGCTTTGCCATCCTGTAAAAGGCATTTGTTTTTTTTCTGTATTTGTTTATGTGTGTGTTTTTATTTTATTACTGATGTTCATGTTTCCTTCACGGCTCTATAAATTGAAGATCGCACCCGGAGTGCCAGTGCACCTGTGTTAGGTACAGTGAAGCCGAGTGGCTTTTTGGCCTGCAGTATGGCAGCTCTGGATGAAACAGCTGGATGCACTGAAGGCAGCACTGACACAATGTAAACATTTATCTTACATGAATCCTTGTCATGCTGGTCTTTGATAGGAAAAACTCTCCTAAAAATGAGTGTTTCCCAACTTTTTTAGTTGTTGTTCTTGTAACATGTTTGAGTTTATAAATATAATTGTTTTCTCTTTCACTGTTTCATTTGAACATTTCTCAAAGACCTGAAGCGATAAAACCAGACTGTGTGTTGCAAGAAAAGTTGGAAACCACTAATTAAAAGCTATTCTTTATTGAGGTTCCCCCCCCCCCTTCTCTCAACCATTTTCTCGCACCTTGCGCTGACATGTTTCTATCAAAGATGTCACAAAAACATCCAGCTGTCTTTTATCCACAACATTAAACCATCTGCAGTTGTGCAGTTTCTAGTGTTTTTCCAGGTTAAATTTCTTTTGCATTGCTTATTTGTAAATAAGTAGATGTTTGCATGTGTGATGCTTCTGTAGTTTGCATTGTTGTTGTACTGTTTGAACCCAGAGATCTCTGGAATCTGTCCTCACAGTGGTGGTGGGTCAGCCACGCTTGCTCCAGCTTGTATGGTCTCACATGTGTGTTTGACTTTCACAGCTGAGATGGAGCACAAAGGCACAGAGCACCTCGACTTGGCCGGTGCTCCTACCCGGAAATCCCACAATAAATCGCCTCCGACATCCTCGCCCGAAACCAAAAAGAAGTCCAAAGGGTTCAAGAGATTCTTTGGCAGGTAACACTCAGCGGCGTGTCATCGGTGGTTGAACTGGAGGAATTGTATCTTTGATTGTGTCTAATGTAAATGCGATGCAGGCTAAAGAGGAGCCACTCTACCTCCTTCAACCTTGATGATGCAGCTGAGATGGAGTTCAGAAGGGGTGGAGTCAGAGCTACAGCCGGCCCCAGACTCGGCTGGTCACGTGACACCAAACAAACGTAGGTGTTCAAGTTAGGTTCATAAATCACGTGTCCTAAAACGGCTAATTAAAAAGTCATTTTATTAATTATTAACTACTTCATATAAAGGCAAAACTACAAAGTATTTTTCCTGTTTGAGGGTGTTAAGAAAGCTGCTTATCGATATTCGTTCTCTCTCCTCTCAGTGCTGTTGATGTTCCTTTCTCACGGTGGAGCAAAGAGGAAGTTTGTGCGTGGCTCCATGAGCAGGGCCTCGGGTTTTATGTCGCGCAGGGTCAGAGCTGGATCAAATCGGGACAAACGTTACTGCAAGCATCACAGCATGACTTGGAGAAGGTAGCAGTGACAGCAGTAGAAACATGTTGTCCATGTATACATCTTTATATCTTCCTTCCTTTTTTTTTTTTTTTTTTTTTTTTTTTTTTTTTTTTTAACCACTTAAATGTAAACTACTGGTTTTTCATGGTGTTATTACACTGTATACTGCAGGACAAAACAAAGGACATGGCAAATAATCATTAATAAGTGCAAGCACACACATACTTACTTGCTAATGTGCACCTGCAGCCTGTCTGAAACATATGCATAAGTGCGCATGCACACCATATGAATATGTTCATATTTATCTCTGTCTCTTTCTCCCTCGCTCTTCCTGTGTTTCTAAAATAGGAATATCAGTGATGAGCAGTGCAGCTGGAGACAATAAACTGGTAGAAGAACCAATTACCAGCAGGTGACAAGCTGGTGGTTCAGGGCTTTCAGCATGTCATTATCTGCACATCGACATTTCCAAGAGTCCTGACAGGGCCATTTCTGAGGCTGCCATGACGAGCCACCTTGATAAACCCTGGAAAGAAAAGGAGGGTGGCGGGGGAGGGGGGCACCCATTGCAACATTCCTAAGTTCACTTACGGCTTTACACTTTTTACTCACTTTCAAAATACAAAAATGCAAGCATAACGTGGCGGGAAAAAAAATCTTTCCACTTACTCCTAAGCGTATGCACACAGATATAAAGTACTTTGCTAAAGTCTTTAGTCATCTCTTATTTCTTTATATTTTGCTGGGAAGCGAGTGACTAAATGAGGTGACTTATTGAAAATTGCAAACATAGATGGAAATACAGCATATAAGGCAGAAACAGAGTTTATACTTAAATAACCTTGAAAGTTAATGTTTGGTATAACCATCCTTGTTTTTCATCACAGCCTGAACTTAAGCTTTCTTGTCATTTCTTTAAGTAGTCTTCAGGAATAGTTCTTCAGGCTTCTTGAAGGACATTCGGAGCTCTTCTTTGGATGTTGGCTGTCTTTTGTTCTGTTCTCTGTTGAGATGATCCCACACTGCTTCAGTAATGTTGAGGTCCGGGCTCTGGGGAGGCCAATCCATGACTGATAAGCCGATTCTCCCTGTTTCACTTCCTTAAGATCACAACTCACTGAGACCATTTCTGATGAGGTTTCAGTGAACAGTATATGGATCAACTGAAGGCCTAGATGCATCTCTCAGGTCCTGGATCTTCTTTTATTCGTTAAGGACATGACTTTTAGACACTGTTCAATTGCTGTAGATATTTTTTTAGGTTTTGTTCTCCGTTTTTTTCAGTTTCCTCTGTTTTTTAATGGCACACTGCACACCATGCTAAGATATGCCATGTTGTCACCTAATAACTCTGTGATTCACCTTATTAGTGCAAAAATACTATTTTACTCCTACCAATCTATGTTATCTTTGGCAGTTTTCATAGATTTAACTAAAGACATTGAAACAAATGATGTGTTTTTGCAACAGGCTGCTAGTAACAAAGTACCTAAAGATACAGTTTAAATTTGGTTCGTTGATAAATTGTCCATTACATCTGTAGACAGAACAATGGTTGATCCTGTGAGTTAGGTGCCTTTTTTATGCTTTCATACTTTTAAAAATTAAAAGACATTCTGGCTCCTAGAAAGCAAAATATAAGGAAATGAGGGGTGGCTCAAGACTTTTACACAGTAATGTATATGCATAAAAATAATGCTCACCTCCTTTCACCTCCCCTGAGCTGATGAGCATTTCAAAGAGTATTCCTTTTATATGTGAAATGGTAATTGTATTCTCTAATCTAATCCCATTAGAACCCTGTACCACCTCTGCAAACCGCCCTGAGGCAATTACACAAAATGTCAATGAATTAAGTAATAGCTTGGTGCCAAGCCAGGGGTGCTCACTGTTGATCACTGCTGTCAGTAGAAAAACGCCCCTGTCAACAGTAGCTCACACACAGACACGCACATACACACAGACATGCATAGTGTACAGTCACTGGTGTTTTTCCGAGAACCATTTAACCTCTCTGTAGGACACACACTCACACATTGCTGGCACTCTACCACCCATTTAACTCATTTCCAGGTCACACAAGTGCACACACACACACACACACACACACACACACACACACACACACACACACAGAAGAATAAAATGCAGCCGGTAAAGCTGAGTGTTTGTTGCTCTTGGCTTGAAATGTGTCTTCTCGCAGCTTTGTGCTGACTTCACCTGTGTTACAGATAAGACCATACAGAAGGCAAAATATTCTCTGGACTTGTTCAGAAGCATGCACGGAATACAAATGTGGGTGATCTGTTTGTAACCACTGTATACACTAAAGCCTGGCGGCTATTGAGGCTACTTTACACAAGCATTTCCTCATAGATCATGCTTTCCTAAGCACTCGGCTGGATAAAGGAGGCTTTGTGTAAAGGATAGAAGCGATTGTGGGGAGATGAATAGAGTTTGATTTAAAGTGTGCGCACCACAGAATGTGATGATTCATCTTGGATTGGCAAAATGATCAAACTGAATAAAAATTAAAAGATATCATGTAAGAGTGTCAAGTGCAGAGGGCTTGATTTATGATATGTAAAATTTCTGTGAAGTGATTTTGACCACCAGGAGGCAGAAAGTACTGATATTATTATAAGTTATGCTAATATGCTTGTCTGAGTATGTCTCTCAGGCTTGCAAAATGTTTCTTCACTAGCCATCAGAATAAATTCAGTAACTTCGGTAACAAAGCCCACCTGAGTGGGCATTGAAAACCCACACTATTTCTTTTTCATGAATGACTGAGTTTCTGAGTTTTCACCTATTAATCAAGATAAGAAAGATCAGGGTTTGGGTTAAAAGACAGGATTGCTATCATTAAGGTTATAATAATAACAACATTGAGGGTCAAAAATTAAAAGAAGCTTTGCCTTTCAGTTTCTTCTCCTTCAAGTTGCTCCGTTTAGGGGTTGCCACAATAGATCATCTGCCTCCATCTGATCCTGTCAGTACCATCGCACCAACCCTTTGCGCATCCTCCGTCACTACATTCATGAATCTCCTCTGTGGACTTTTTCTTTTCTTCCTGCTCAGCATCACCATGGGGCCAGAAACCAGTGTACTCCTAGTCCAAGCCTGGATAAATGGCACAGGGAAGTGCAAACTCTTTGCCAAATCGAGCTTTGCCTATCTGTTTGAACCAGGAAAGCAAACATGTTTCTCCTATTGAAGTCCAATGTTTTTGCCAACCCATCCATCCACCCAAACATTTACTACTACATTTACTGTGGCCAGTAGAGGGCACTGCATCAATAAAACAGTAATATGGTTGTTTTTAAAGGAGAGGCAGGGACCCAAAATTTCCAGAACAAAACCTGACAATCTTAATATTAAAATGTAAATATTTTAAACAGTGTAACTGAGCAATCATTCAAAACAGACAAGGCTGAAAGATTTTCATTTTACAACATTTTATTTATATAAAATATCTCTTTTTTGGTATGACAGTTCTAAAACATGAAATCCTATTGTGAATCACACGATAGTTTTCGAGAGCTTTCACAACAACCAACAAAATTATTCCACAGAATGAACTGATTTGTCTTCTCTTAAAAAAATATACTAAAGAAATCTGTCCTGTTTTTGGCTTGTTGAACTGATCGTTTTGAGTGTTTCCAGCTACTGCAAATGCAAAATTCTGCTTTGTTTTGTTGTTTTTTTTCCTTACAGCATTATCAAAATTGTAAAAATACATCCAGAGACACAAGCTGCATTTCTGTAGTTCTCCTTTTAAGATTATTGTGATGTGCTTTTGCGAGGTTCATGTGCTTATCCTCCTCAGGTGCAGTGGCTGTGCATAAACATTTGAGTTTCTGCCAGTTTACGGGTATAAAATCGAGTTAGTGGCTCTGTAGTGCGGGTGGAAATAAATAAATAAATGCAACACCACTCTTAGAAAGCAGGAGTACTTTAGCAGTGAAGCTGTCACTATTCATGAAGGAATGATTGGGGCTAAGAGAAACAGAGAGGAAAAGAAAATAGCAAGCGGCGCAGATTCGAGTGATAAACTTTAGGAATTACTTTTCTGTCTTTAGGTGGGAGCGGAGTATCCGCTCACTCTGTGTTTATCTGTGAAATTGTCCCACGAGCTTAAGTTTTTCCTTTTTTTGTCACCTTTGTAATTCTGTGCTAAAAAAATTTTCTGAGGGAGAACAATTCATTCATTTCTTTTTTGATGAAGTGATGAAGTGTTTATTTGAATTTTACAGTCTGCTATATGTGTCACACGTGTGTCGTTCACTATATGCCAGTTTATTAACTTGATATATTTTGAAACTAAAATAACTGCAAACAAATATTACATTATCAGGCAAATTCCTTGGTTTTCTGAAATTGGCTTTTCATTGAAAATCCAATTAGCTGAGCTGTGAGCATCAA
>VVHJ01035119.1:6016-22229 GCA_015107715.1 Tylochromis polylepis
TATTTACCAGGCTGATAGTCAGCATGGATGAATGAATGCTGCAGTGAAGCATGTTCAACACAACTCAGGTGGTGATTTGTAACTGTACATGCAAGCTGAGCTCAGGAAGCATTGCGTAGCGGGAGAATCTCAATGACTGGTTGTTGATTTATTCTTGCCAAGAACACAATCTGTGCCCATGCGGAAGGTCTTCTTTTCCTAACAGAAATCTGGGAGTTGATTTTTTCAGTCAGAGTGATTTACTGTTTAATGACATGCCTAAGCTTCAAGAGTGTCAGCACCTGGCAGTTGTAATCCCACCTCCCCATGCTCCTCTGCACCCATCCACACAGGCATGTGCACACACACACACACACACAAGCCCATATTGCTCACAATGAGCCATGTCAGTGGGTCCTCATTCAGAATGGCCTCAGGCATGTGGAATTATTATGTCACTGGTAAGCAGAGTTGAAGCCAGCGAGGAAATATAGCCAGTCTTCCCAGAAGAGTTAGTTAGATGCTGTAGTATGTACCACTCTTAGCCACTCAACTAAAAACTTTAAATCTTAGAACCCTCTATACCTAACTTTTTCTCTTCTATATTTGTATTAGTGTACATTAGCCAGTGAGTACACATATTTCTCCTTATTTGCTGTGAGGTTATTACAGTAAAGCACTTTGAGTTACATTCATTTTAGACTTTTAGAAAATAAATACCAACACAGAAACATGTTTTCTCTCTCTCAAACCATTAAGGAAAAAAATACACTCTTGAGAGATACAAGGTTTAAATTGTATGGCTTTCACAGAAGGCTTGCATGATAGAGACAGAGGATGACCACTGCTGAAGCATGCAAGTAGACCCCAGGGAGTAGTAGTAGTACCAGATTTTCAATGGCCATGCCATCAGGAAAAATGGCTCATACAGGCATGTCTGGTGTAGATTATCCAGCTGGGAACTTGTAGGGACAAATGTGCCATTAGCTTGTGTGTTTTCACTGGAGATTTCAAAAGCCTCAGGAGTTTACATGATTCGATAATTTGTATGTCTGGAGAGCGCTGCCTGGAAAACTGGAAAAATGGGTAACTAAAAAACAAACAACAAAACCCCCTGCACAGTCCTTTCAACAGCAGAAAGCACTTGACAAGAGGGGTCTGCAATCTGCATAGTGCTTATGTTACATGTTTTAGCAAAGATGCCAAAACATAACATTTGATAGTTTACAGAAAAGATTATTTTACTGAAACTGGTGAGAAAGGAAAACTTGAGAATGAGAAAATGAGATGACAGAGTTTGGGCATGACAGCAAAGTGGAAGTACCTTTACACATTATTACCAGTTTGGCTCAAGCTGGGAAGAAACAAAGGCAAAATCCAAATACCCAGTTTATTTAATTTAAAATCTACTGAGGTGTGAAAGTGTCAGGTGTCACTGATGAATGGTGTGGATGGGTGATGGTAAATGTATGCAAAGTATTAGATAAGGATGTAAAAACCAAAAATAACCTAACAAGTAAGAATGATGGAAGTGGAAGCTTTCGAGATAGAGAGAAAGAAAGGACTGAGAGAGCAGGCTTTATACCCTTAATCACTCCAACATCTCAGGTACAGCCACATCTCCAAGCTGCTGTTGCTGGAAAAAAAAAAGGAAGAAGCAGGGAGCACAGAGGCCGGGCCATCACAACATACATGAAACAAAGAAAAAAAGATCAATAAGATTATACTCCTATATTACTATATATAGTTTTTAAGGACAGAAATATGTCTTTCTGTTTATATGTGCTTTTAAATTATTACACACAAAATGCACTCATGTAGAAAAATGCACTTAAAGCATTTAAGTCTTAACTAAAGTGATTCATTATATTGGAATATCTGGCAAATTTTTTGAAGATAAAGCCATCCTTAGAGACACCAGTAGAATAAAATGCCTTTTTTAGTTTTTTTACACTGCATCATCCCAGATTTATAGATTCATCTGCCTTCTAGCATCATTATTGCAGCTGTGTAAATTAGTTGTTATTGTTGTGGCTGCCAATCTAAATAATTTTGTTTTGGGAGAAGTGAACCAATTTCTTTTCTTGGTTGAGTTGGTGGGGGATGGCAGGGGTAGCATCTCAGCTTTCTGAAGCCAGCTGCAATCAAACAGACACACATCTAGAAAGACTGAAATGTGTGTTAGGAAACAATAAGATGCTTTTGTAACATGTTTCTCCCCTAAACTTATTCTCAAAGCATTAGAAATCCAAATAATACACTCAGGTAGGAGGACCAGGAGTTTATGATCAGAGCTGCAACTCGGCCATCTCCTAAATATTTATGTGAAAGAAAAACTGACTGATGCACATAATATCAAGCAAAAATCTCTACTTTAGGGTGAGGTAAAGAGCTGAAAGTGCATTGTTTCACAATGAAGTTGGATTTTGAAGTAATGCTATAATTTTCAGCTCTTCCATGGTACTGACTTGACGGTTGGTTAGTGGACATATAAATCTGACCAAATTCAAGCAACCATGTAGAAAATGGTCTTATTGACACTTGACCATGAAGAAGTATAACAAAATGTAATATTCTATATCTGCGGTATCTGCAGTAAGTGAATCAGCTGCAGATGTGCACTGAAGCAGATAGTGGCCTAAGTGTCTGCTCAGCTTAGAAGTGTTTATTTTGCCTGAAAAATTAAGCGGACATCCGCATTACACACCAAATGTGTTCCCAAATACCACCTCAACCCTAAAAAAAAAAGCAATTTATCAAATAGCATTTATGATTCTATTCACTATTTTTTACTCCAATATTCATAAAAGCCTCTGGTACAAAAAGTGTGGGTGTTTTACATGTAAGTAAACTCATCACTGACGGGGCAGGAGTCACAGTTCAATTTTAGTGACAAGCAAACAGGCAAACAAACGCATGATAATGGCTGGCTATATAAAAGATGAATAAATGAGAGTTTGAATACTTGTTTAGTTTTTTGTTGTTCTCTTAGAAAAAAGGCAAATTAACAAGATGTGGAACTGTGAGAAAGACATGGCTTTTTGTACCCTCAACAAAATAATATTCATAAAAAGTTACCTGTTTTTTTTTTGTTTGGATTTTCCCCATTTCTTTATAATAAATACAACAAACAAACCCACAGTTAACAATAAAAAATAGCTCCTCGCCTAGAAAATAGATATTCCAGTGTGCCTTTAATATGGTAAATGGGTTCAAAATTAATGAAAGGCCTCAAAGAAGTCATGATGTTGTTACCAAGGAAGCAAGTTGTCCTGGTAACCCAGAGACAGACTCGCTAGGGTATCAGTAACTGTTTGTGCATTCAATCTGTAGACCTCTGCATCACCTAGGGTCGTGAGCAATGGCAGGAAATGAGGGATGAGAATGTGGAAAAATGACCATTCTGAATGTCAAATGGCCAGATTTGAGGATTGTATCCCACATGCAGGGAACATAAACTGCAGACTCAGTTTATCATAGTGGAATTGCCACTGTTACAAGGAGGCAGTTTTTTTCAGTGACTATTCACAACACCTCTGCAATGGTTTCCTCTTGTTCTATCAACTTTGAAGCCTCACTCAACCACTCCAGAAATGCAGTCTTCCATGGGCAGTGATGGTTTTTTTTATTATTATTATTATTATTTCTTTATTCAAACCATTTTAATGTTGAGAGGAGATTTCCTTGATGTCCCAAAAGGTAAAGATGGGAGGAAGAAAAACTATTGCCATAGTGACCTCAATTAAGGTATCTACTATTGAGTGTATTGAGTCTGCCTGACAAATATAACCTGCAGGGTTGTACTGGTGCCTCAGTCCGGCTTTCTGGTATTGTATTATACATTTCTATTAACTCTAGTGGCCCTCAAAATGAGTCTTCCTACTTTGAATCATCATCTTTTTTTCTTTTTTTGCTTATGGCAGTGTGTATTGTATGTTTTACTTCTTAAAAATCAAACAATTGTGTGCGAGGCAGAAAATAGATATTCTGTCATCTATCTAGCTTCATTTAAGGGTGGAGGAGTCATGGTGAGTATGATGAAATGAAAAACTAGGGTGCACAATCTTCCATCTATTCTCATACAATTATCATACAGAGAGATAAATGGAAATCGGAATGGATCCTATTCTTTGAAAAATAAAATTGCAATGTACAAAGTGTAACTGGTACAAAACATTATAGTGTGGTAAACTTTAAAGGAAGTACACAAGAGAGGCTGCATAAATCCTAGAGATTCCAAAGGTTTTGTAAGATTCACACTAAAGTGCTGTGTTTATGGACAGAGAATGATCAAAGTGATAATTGAAAGAAATCTGCTGGGTCATGTAGGCCCCTATTCTTTTTTTTTTTCTCTGAAATATCAGCTCAAGTTCAATATACTAAAGGTTTTTTTCATCCAGCATAGTTCAATTACTAGCAGAGAATTACTTAGATACATAATATCAAGTGAAGCTTTCTGACTAGACTGTTGTGACGTCCCCAGGGATTTCACTACTGCTGCCATCTGCCCGAAAGCTACCTGGACTCTGAACCATCCACCTGTTAACCCAGTGCATCAGCACCAATCTGGCCATTGCAGAGGGTGTAATCTATAGTTGGTTATTACATCAAAAGGCCTTAAAGGTGAGAAGGGGTTTGTTCATCACTCAAGAACCAAGCAAACTGGAAAGGGGGATAAAAATGAAACTCACATGCTGATTTATCAGCACAGTGGTGAGGATTAAAGGACTGCCAGTCCCCTGCCTGTTTCACCGACCTAATGCCTGCATGCTTTGTTTCAGCAGCTTTTAAACCCCCACTGTCTCCCAAGATGTGCTTCATCACTTCAATAGAATCAAGCCTTCATCTGACCACGTTGCTGTAAAACTGTGCCGCAAACGAGATGCACAAGGCTTTACGCAGTGATCTTGCTCACCACTGGTGTAGGTGAATTGGTGAGGCACACATCTGTGTACGTTTTTTCACTATTTTTTTTTCCCAGTTCAACCTTTACTGTCAAACAAAGGAGAAAGGGGACACGCCCAAACCCAATTACAAGGTTTGTTTTGTTTAGAGGGCTGAGAAGGAGGAGACCACTGCTTGACTGCTGATAAAGAAAAAAACGAAGCAACACTCTCCACCCCCACCTTCATTCATTTTCTGTTGTTTTTTTTTTCTTTCTTTTAAACACAGCCATTTTAGCACTACTGTGCTTTTGTACTATGTGGAATTGCATCCCCGTTGTCACACTAAAAGCCATATAAAGTAAATACTCAGCTCACCAACAGAAAAATTCATTGCAGGGTGGGGTGGCAACTAGACCTGTATTAAAACTGCCAGAAGAGGAGACAGCTGTCCCAGCCCACGTTCTTATGTGATCTCTGCTTAGGGAGCAGGCTGGTATTCCAAAGCCTCATCTGAAAACAAATTAAAGAGGATTAGAGGCTGCCACTGCAGCTCGTCTCCTCTCCGTTCTGGGGAATAGAGTGTCCTGCTGGCCAAAATGGTGACCTTCACTCTGACTTCCTGTCCTGTGTACAGGTGCTCCATAGCAGACATTAAGGTTGTGATATGTCGTCAGCAAAAAGGTCACCGTATGCTTAGACGTTAGAAGGGTCAAAAAGACTGCGTGGCCTGTAATATAAATGTGTGGATGTGTTAAAATTTCAAAAAGTTAATCTGTTTAAAAATCACAGCGCAAAAAACTTTTTTTTGGTGTTTTGCTGTGGTGGTATTTCCCTTCACCCTGCATTTGAAATTAAACAATCACTGTGAGGTGCTGACTCTCCACGTTCCCATTAGATGAGTGGTGTAGGAATTGTAGGATTATCCCTAATGCTCTGTCAGTCCTACATTGCAGCCACCATCATACAAAGCTTTTAGTATATTTCTACATGCAGTGTGATAACTACCCACTGAAATAGTTGGTCTGCCGTGTCGAGGTCGGGTCATTTTACTTGTTACTTGAACAAGTACTACCATTAAACACAACAGATGTTCAGGAATTCATATCCTGTCTCAGGGCAAATGCTTGAAATTATCACCAAAACTAATACCAGCTAAAGATCAGTATTTTAACATCCTGGTGATTGTATACCAAGACAGAGACTGGCATATCTGCTCATCGTTGCTCTATCAGCTTGAAAAATATTGTTATATAATCCAAACACAGACTGCAAAGACATGGCAGAAAACAGCCACAACTCAATAGGGATGTATAAGGCTCACTGAATTACTTTTATTTCACTGAATTTATTTCTTTTCTTACACGCTTGATCCTGTACCGAATTATTTTACCCTCAGAAACACTTTGGTGCACTTGAAGTTGGGAGGTGCATAGGTTAGTGTCAGTACCTGAACCAAGGGCATTGTTGCTGATTGAACAGACACTATTTTTGATCATCCATCAATATTTTCCCCCTGTGGTTTCAGTTACACCAAGCATTAATCACTCTTCATTAATTCTGGTATCATGTATGATTGTGGTGTGCCTATATATCCATTCCCACTGCCAGCTAGTGGTGGATAGGGCAGTCAAAGAAGTCACGGTGTCTATCCTGCGGCTATTTCCCTTTGGTCATACATATTCAGATTTCACTGGAAAAATCTAGTCATTAAATCAGCTAGGGGCCACTGGCAGTAAGATGAATGCTAGGCTCCACAAATCAGACTAAACATATTGTGGATATTTATGAAGAAAAATAAATGAAAGAACGCTACAGAAGATCTGTGTGAAAGCATTCATTAAAATGACGAGCAGATACGTTAAGACATCTTTGATTACTGATACACAGTTGATGTCCCAGTGTTAAGCATTTTGAAGTTCTCATGCCTCAAGTTGTAGCTTATTCAGAGAAAACACTGTCATAAACCAGAATGACTCAACTATCCCTTAGATCACCTGCTCTTCTTTAAGTGCTTTAGGAGGAAGGCTGAATGGAGGAAAATGATAGAGAATTACATTTATAGTTTCTCTGAAAGTGCACAAGACTAAATGTAGATTTAAGGGGTTTTCTTGAATTTCACAAATTCATCTAATCTAACAACATCCATTATGATTCTCAGTTATTCTTCTAATGGTGCACTCCTGCATGCTATATTGGGTTGCTTTATACAATTTCCTGCTTTGAGCTGATGTATTTCTGTAGTGAAATGAAAGAGAGAAAAAAACAGAGAGCATAAAGAAATTAAAGTTAGAGAAGGACAAGGTTAGAGAGCACAACCTGTGAGTGAAGGGAAGTACCAAGCATTGGTATTCATAGCTGTCCTTCCATTTTGGATCACATTTAGTACTTGGCTGCAGCCAACTGCAGCTCTGACACATGCACATCTCCTCCTCACAGTGTTAGTGAAAGAGCTACTGTGTTAATTGGGATAAACTGTGTTAGGGAGGGGAAATTAATGCATGGCTGTAAACAGGCATAGATGAATCACATCTGTCAGGTTAATTTGATCAAAGGATAGGTGCAGTGCATGTGCATGTACTACTTTATTTCTTGTGCACATCTGCTAAACTGGGCAACAAGCTCTACTCAGTGGAAATTACTCCTGTTAGCCATATTGCATATCACACTTATACTAGTATATGTACTACTTACACTAACTGTGTTTTTGTTGTCTAGTTAAATTCTATGTGGCCTGATGGCTTGTTTTTTTTTTTGTTGTAAATATAAAGATTATGGCTAAGCTGAGGGATTTGAGTGACCTTGTTAAATGAAGAGATTGTGAACATTGTGATTTGGTAAAAAATGTAATTAATAATCATGGAAAACCACAATAAAACTCATCATCAGGGGTTTCAATCAAATATTAAAATATTTTTATATAGTAGCAATGTATTATTTGTCAAAAAGACCACATTTACATCTGCATCAGAAACCTAAGACAACATTATCTATTTTTATAGATTTCCTTTGTGCCTAAGAGATAACTGAGCCTCAGAAAAGTCAAGGTAAAGTCCTCTGTTAACCACAAGAGAAGCTGGATCAATAAGTCATATGAAAGCCATCAAAATATCTTTACTTACCCTCTAGCTACACAACCATCAGTCCCAGCTGCTATATTACAGTACTTGTATTTGTTGCTCTTCTCCATCTCACTAAGTGCACACAAACATTCGCACACATAGGGATCCATATTGTTAAAAAAAAATTTAAAAATCAAATGAATGTTTATTTTAACTATTTTTTAAAGCTCTTTTTAACTTACAGATGGCATCATGAAGCCAGTCAGTCCCAACAATTCATCGACATGTTTAGCAGCATATGGCATTAAACCTCAACCTGTTCAGTCAGTAATGACGTTGACTTCATTAATTAATTAATGGGTCTATTCTGTTGAAATAGACCTGCTTAATAACTGCTTTATTGTACCTAACCAAGGAATTTTGATCCAAATTGAGAGAGGCAGGGGCGCTCTGGTGCAAAAATCTCAATGAGAACTGTAAATTATTTTGGAGTTAAGTAGAAATGATGAGCAAATGTGTGCTGTGACTGTGAAACTGTATCGCTGTGAATCCTGATGAAACAACTGGTGTGGTCCAAATCATAGCTATGTAATCATCCACAAAAACATACCTTATCTGTATAAAAATTTGCCTCAGCGTATATTTACTAAATTAGGTAATTCACAATCAGTGTATCAAGTACTTTTTTTTTTATTATAACTTAAAAGCACAAAAAAAAAATGACTTAGTGGCGACAAGACTCAGCCAATTCAATTTGGATCCAATAATTGTGTGATGGTGTGATAAAAATGAAAATCATCACAATCTGGACAGCTCAGACTGCAACTGTCCCATACTTGGGTGAGTATAGCTGTAAACTGGTCAATAGAAAATAGCTTAAAAGTTTTCTTTACAACAACTTCAAAAGGCAATATTATTTCTGACAGCTCCTTTCACGCCTCCGAGAAGGCAATAATTGTGTGTAGCGAGTGCGATGAGAGAATTTCAGCCACAGAAGACAGGTACATGTGTCACACAGATAGAGGCTGCTAAACGCTTGGATACTTTTTTCTGGTTACTGTCTCACTGTTTGTTTGTTTGTTTGTTTGTTTTTGTTACTTTTGTTTGTGCATCAATTATTTATCTTTTTTCAGCTGTATCAAAAATAATTGAATTTGTTTCAGATGTTGCATGTATATACATATGAGGG
Organism: Tylochromis polylepis; assembly: GCA_015107715.1. NCBI lineage: Eukaryota > Metazoa > Chordata > Actinopteri > Cichliformes > Cichlidae > Tylochromis > Tylochromis polylepis. Next base: position 15,130 of record VVHJ01035119.1, read on the forward strand.
GAAAGAAAACAAGAAAAGAAAAAAAAACCTTCTACTGCCATTGGTGAGAAGACAAGCAGTGATGCTAATCACCAGAAAGGTCAGGGTGGTAAATTTCTTAGGATCGCTGTGTTCCAGAATCATCTGTACTCGTCACTGAGCACCGTGACAGACGGATACCATCTTCATGTACACCAACACTCACAATATTTTCTATTCGTTATTTACATAAATTCATCTACAAAACACTCTTGTACACATGACTGGACAATATATATGATGTTTTTTGCATTTCCATTCATAACTGTTAACTGTGTAATAACTTGTTGCTGTGAAAGATCAGTCAGTGCCTGTTTTACACATCGCGCCTAAGTGTAAGCGTTTTCATACCATGGGTCTTTTTTTTTTGTCACTTTTCATTTTTCAGTCTTATGCTAGGAGTAAGCATGATTGTTTAATCACAAACAAGCAGGGGAGGGGATGGTGACTGTTTGAGGGGCAGAGTAATGATGGTATAAAGCTAAATGATGGAAATCCCTGCTGTCACCCACTGTCCCTGCAGCATGTTCACAAAGGATGCTCATCTGTGTTATCTTCACACCTTAGCAAAGCTGTCTAAATAAGGAACATGAAAGACATCCTTGGCAAAACCCTGAACTTGTCCACAAGGTCGGCTATCCCCCCCGGGCTCTGTGTTACTATCATGGGGGTCTGGCGCAGTCAGGTGTGAACATCTGCACTTAGGGAGCCTCCACTTCTGCAAGGCACTTGCACTAGAAGTAGTGAGAACTAGACCGAGGCTTGACAAGACTCTGTCTCTTTTTATTAAAATTTTGACAAGGCAATAGAGAAATTCCAAGCACATTTCTGAGAGAACAGCATTGGCCGTTTCTGTCAAACCATGCCTTTAATCTATACACATCATTTCAGTACAGGGGTTTAACCGATAAAGACAGAAGAAGCATGATTTTTATGTGTAGGCTACAGGACAAGGATGACACAAGAGCAAAGTCTTTTTAAATTTTGAAAATCACTACATCTGGACAAATAAAGTCTAATTCAACTCTATGTACAACTGAGTTGAAATTGCAACAGTTTCAAAGGATCTGCAAGGGTATCATACAGAGAAACAGCAGGATGAAAATCTGACTGATGTAGGTTTAAAGCTTGGGCTGACATTTTTTTTTTAATTTAATTTTTTTTTAAAAGCTGAACAAAGATCCAATATAACAATTTAGCATCTTTAAATTCAAGTAGTTTGAGAGAGACTGAGATTATTGCACCTCATTTAGACTTAAAGAAATCAAGCGCATGACAAGAAGAGCATAAAAAACCTGGGTATACATATATAAAGACATTCACATAGAGAATAACGTGGTAGTACAATGGGTTAAACAGAGGACAAAAGGAAAGGACACTGGCACCGAATGTTAACATGAAGTGATACTGAAATCACATTTTGTTCACGTTCTAAGTGTAGTAGTGAATGTATTACTATCATCTATTTTTATGTTTTTGAAAAGATAGAAAAAGTTTTTATGATATGATCTCAAATGCTCCTTTGTGTCTCAGCTGGCTGGATGGGCATGTCAGAGTGTGTGTTTTGTTGACAGCGAGTGACAGGCGTCCTAAGTGCTGTGTTAAACTATAGAAAATGAGATACAGGTAAACACACTTCTACACCAGCTACATGGCCTGCTAGAGCACTGTTAGTGTTACTAAAGAAAAGACAAAGGTTCACAGCAGTAGCTTCTGCCCAGACCCATGTGAGATCTGCAGGCACATTTATGTGCTGTATAATGTGCTGTTGTTGAGCATCTACTTAGCTGTCTAGCCTGCAAAACAACTGTAGCGGTGTGCTTATCCCCTGTGAATGTTTGTTTGGTCATTTATTCACAAAGCTTCAGGTGCATGACCAGGCTTTTTATGTCTGTCACTTTAAAGAAAGGAGACAAACAGGAAAGCTAATGGAGTTTTTTGTAAAGTTCCTTGCTGCTGTTCATCAGTCCATATGGAATCAGTACATCTATTTGCCATTCCAGTGACACAATGCTTGGACATGAGTTTGCTGCCCTCAATACATCAATTTTCATGTAAATCACACAAAAGTAGAGGGTGTCCTCCTAAAACCAAAAAACCTCATGTGCAAATTTCTCCTTCATGGCTTTTGAAAGGAAAACATGTGGTGAACAGATTTTTTTCTGTAACAGACTAAAAAAAATGTAAATTTAACTTCTTCAAATCTGCTCATTCTTGAGCGTTAACGCATTATTGGAATAATACAGTGATGTTTGGAAAACTATGCAGCTGTTTGAGGTTGCTGATGGTTACCAAGGTGCTGGTACAGACGGATCTTGTTACACGTCTTTTCTCTCGTCAGTCTGTTTCGTTCCCCCGTCTACAATGACACTCGTCACATACAGCTGTCTGAATGAAAAATGTTCTGCATTTTCAAGCCTCCTGTTAGTAAACGTATTCATTTGATTTTTCATCTAATTATTATTCAATGATGGCCCAACACCCCCAATGACAGGTGATATCCTGTGTCCCAAATATCAATTTTAACGTCGCTCACCAGCTACAAACACATCACAGTGACTCCTGGGTTTTAATATATTATCTTGTGAGCTGTCAAGTCCAGGGTCTGTAATAATGTGACAGCGGCTCATTGACTTTTAATGGGATGCAATTTGAGCCGAAACTCAGTGTTTAAAGCGGCAACGTGGAAGATGACAGCAGAGTGAGGCCATCGATTCCCTTAACTTGTGATGTTTCCTTGGCTTTTAAACATGGTGGTAGGAGGTGAAAAAGGGAAACTTTCAGTGGAGCTGTAAATCCTCACGATGATGAGGAAGGTAACGCAAAGATGTAGCAAACTCAACTACGCAATGCAGGAGAGAGCCGTCAAAGTCATTCAATGACAAGAAGACAGATACAATAAATACTAGCTTTGAGGGGATGATGACAAGGAGCTGTCCAATATACCCGTCACTCAGGCACACGTTTAGTTTGTAAATGTTGTACATGGATGTGTGAACTATGGATGAACTGAGGGGATATTTTTTATGCTTGGATGAAGAAGAAAATGATATAGGGATTGCTGGTGTTAGATGATGAGGGTGGTATAAAAACAGGGCCATTCTGACATTGCTATTCCTGACATTCATAATGCTTAAAGGACACAGTGAGCATCCAGCATCCTCCTCCCCTGTCGTTTTATGACAAGCTCAGACACTCCACAATCTGGTGGCGCCCAGGTACCATCACTCCAGCCATTATCTTGCAAAACCCATTCCATTTGACCTCTGCAGTTGATGTGCGTTATTCACGACAGGAAGAGCTCCAACATGCACCTCAATTCTGGTGAAGGAGACAGAGGAGCTAAAGCGAGCATGAGTGAGTGAGTGGCAGACAAAAGGTGGACGACAGAACGAGAAGGAAGCCAAGACAGAGCCAACGACCAGAGATGTGTAGACAAAGAGAGACAAAGTGATGAAGAGATTAACAACTCAAGGGAGAGAGATCACATGCAGTGAGTTGTACTCCTCCATTAAATACCGTGGTCACCTTCAAACAAAAATAAAATGACCGCTGCGTGTCTCCACCCCATGGCCAACACCCCTCCTGCTTCCTCACTGGAGCATAAGTAAACCTCTAATGAGCAGGAAAAAGCTTCTGTGTAGTGGGCAAGATGAATAGATGCAAGAGGCTACTTTACACAGCCTGATGCTAGGGCAGTGTCTATCTCTCTGCTCCACAGAGCGAGCATTCTGTTGAGTCCTTCGGGACCAAAGGGGCCTAAGAGGCCCTAATTATATCATTCAACTAATTATCCACAAAGCTGTTGTCATGGATAGCCATTTAGTTTGGGTGAAAGCCTCAATAGCAACAAAGAAGCAACTTTGAAGAAAGGTATCTGCCACTAGAATGAAAGCCTTTGACAAGATTTTTTTTTGTTTTTTTTTGTTTTTTGTGGCACATACTACACAAACAGATTACGTTTACGGAAATGGTTACACTTCTTTGTTTATAACATATTTTGCCAAAGGGAGTTCAAATGAGCAATGCTGTTCATCTAGTAAATATGATGTGTGAACGGCATATCATATTAAGAGCTCTTAAAGTCCGTGGCACAATGTTATATTTAAACGTGTCTCTATGCAATAGCACGCTTAAGATATGAGACAGGTTTTCCTCTTGGGTTAGCATAATAAAAGGGCGCATGACCACAGCAGGGGGCTCTAGTGGTTTTACATAATTCAGCTAAGTGTCAGGATAAATGTGGGGCAGCCTTTCTTATACAATTCTTTTGACAGTATTCTCAAGTGGTTCAGCATTTCTCCTGACAGAGAGTGACTCTTTCTGCTGTCCATACCTTCATCTTCTGTGTAAAACTCCTTTTTAAATTTAGGGACAGGACAGGGGACAGGCCTATCTTTCGAAGCCCTGAGCAGAAGACCCTACACAATTCACCAGCCCACAGAGTGAACGACAGAATATTTACAGCTACTGTCTTGTGATTTATCACAGGTGATTATTTTCTTACTCACTACTGTATCTTTTATGAAAAAATGAGATGGTTTTCCTTATGGAACAGAGGAGAGTAGCATTGTATGATGTTAATTTACAAGAGCCTACTGTAAAGAAAGACTGCCTCCCTACCTCTGCTCTTGGATTAAATTTAAACACACTGCTTACAATGTCAGGCCACAGGACTTTTTAACATTAGCTGTTCCTCTCATTCTAAATAAACCTTTAAAAACTGGATCTGCTGCATACAAATGGAATGAGCTACAAATAAATAAATAGGGAAAAAAAATCATAGTGAACAATGTATGTGGATAATATCTGTATTAAACAAGCCTACACACATACCTATATTAGACTGCAGGATCCTTTTTCCTGAGTTACTAGTGCTTTCTAAGTAAAAGCCTGCGTAATCGACACCAAAACACATTAGAGACTGAACCGAATCTACAAGAGCAGCATTCACTCCAAAATATAATTTAAGAAAAATATACATTTCACTTTTGAATTATTATATTTTATTCATTGTAATTATGTTTCATGAAGAAAACCAATGGGTTATGGGTTTTTTTCTATGAAAAACATGGTTTTAATAATCCTGTAGACATATGTGTATATACAATTAGGTTGATAGGTTTTTGAGCAGTGACACCCTGAAATGGAGGACTTGAATTTAAGCTGAACTGTATTGGTTTGCAGATTCAACATAACAGAAAAACAAACAAAAAAAGAAAAAACATATGGCCCTAACTATAAAAGATGGCCATCGCAATATTGACAACACCCACTGGTTAGTAAAGGTTTAGCATTTTGGCCACCATCTTCATGTTTTGAAACTTAACAAATGAATAGTTTGACTGAGAAACTAAGGGAGCAGCCTGTCAGTCACAGTGTAGGCTAGCCTCAAACATTTTCTTCTTTACTGATTTTTTTGTTGAACTCCAATGGGGTCTGCAAATTTCCAAAATGGAAATAATGTTTTATTTGATTTTGACCACAAACCCATTAGGGATGTTTGCTTAGGTCACAGTTCAAGTGAGCAGTGGGGTCATTTTCTTATAGTCTTCTATAAAATGTGAGATATTTATTCAACCAAAGGAATGGTCATTTGTTAATCAGTAGAAAGAAGGCAGATTCAAAGCACTTCAACTTTTTCAGAATCAGATCATGCATTAGTTTATTTTATATAAAGTATATGCTTGGTCCTTCTCGCCTTGTACATTTGGGGCCACAGTTTTCTTCAACTGAAATGTTCTCTTTCATTTTCTTTATGAAAACTATAGAAATCTGTTACTGATCAAGAATCTTCTTGTATATAAAATGTTGTGTGTCTGTGGTGCTGGGATCTAATGTGTAGGGAAAGGTTAGTTAATGTTAGCAAACTTCTGTGTAAATCTAGTTCTAAAGTTAGATTTTGCTGACGTAAAAAAACAGGGTTTTATAATGTTGATGGAGGCAGACACATGTCCAGGCAGTATAAAGCATCATAATTTAGAAATTCAAAATACCCTGTTGGTGGTCCTCAGGACATTAGGTGGTGAAACTTCTGACTAGTCAGGCTGCATAGGTATTAATGTGTATGCTGCTTATTGGTTTTGTGTGTTAGCTGGATTTTGTCAAGCCCATATTGTGTCATCAACAAGTTTTCCTACTCTTGGATGATTTAAAACTTTGTATAACTTTGTAGTTAATTAGACATGTAGAAAATCTAAACAAATTTTAGCCTTACATTCTGATGTTTCACTTGCAAAGCTACACTGGACTTAACTCAATTACGTAGGTTAGGTTCTATTTGCTTTCTGTATGTTTTAATAATTTCTCTGTAAATCAGTGAATTATAAACTAATATTTAGACTTACAGTGACACACAGCTTTAAACCTTACAGATTCTGATTATCAAGCCATCTAGATAGTGTTTGAAAGGAACAGTGTCTGACAATGATTATTATACAAGAAGATTATTATAAAAGTTTAAAGATTGCATAACAGTTGGATTGTGGCATGAAACGTGGCAGAGTGGTAAAAGTAATTGTCTTGCATGAGCAATGACTCTTTTTTTTTTTTTTCGATGAATCTGCTCTGTGCTGAATAGCCCAAGCGTCAAGATACTGACTTATTGTTGTGGAATGCTCTGTGGTTAAGAGTACATTCTTTAAAGCAACTGCCATGTAAAAAAAATAAGAAGAAATAAAAAAACAAGGCCTGTGAAGGGAGAATTTCACATTACAGCCTCTAAGTTATGGGGCTCCTAGCAGGAAAAGGTGGCGTGTATTCATCAGGGCCAGCAAAAAACTAGAGGAAGAGAGTGGTTGCTTGAACTCAGTGATGGATTAAGCTGTCTGATGCTGCTCATGACTCATATAGAATAATCATCGTTTAGACCAAGAGTCTATAGTGTATTACAATTCCATGCTGAGAAATTACCTGTACAGTAAGCCACTTGGGCAGAATATTATTGAATTTATCTGTAACTATCTTAGTTTGTGGTTGTGCAGAATATTTGTATACAGGATTTCAAATAGGTAAGCAGTCAAGGTGCTATGCTGATATTACTGATATGCTGATATGATATGATGACTTGTTTAAATGCTTTA
>VVHJ01035121.1:0-22746 GCA_015107715.1 Tylochromis polylepis
ACAAGGCTAAGCATCAGGCTTTCAAATGAATTAAAAGTCTGTCTGGGTCTTTCATTGATTAATAGGCTGGTGTGAAAAATTGCTGCCACACCGCCCCCTCGGCCTGTGCTTCGAGGTTTCTGGAAGCTAGAATAACTCAGGGGTGTTGATTCATTTAAACTAACATAATCATCCTGCTGCAACCAGGTTTCTGTAAGGCAGAGTAAATCGATTTGTTGATCAATTATTAAGTCATGTACTAACAGAGACTTGGAGGAGAGAGACCTAATATTTAATAATCCAAATTTCACTGTTTTACTCTTTGGTTCAGATGTGGATACTGTATTGTTCTTTCTTTGTGAATTTTTATGTTTAAGTTGTTTATCGCTGGTTTTTAGTTTGTTTTTTGTCTGTTTGGGAGCTGACACAGTCTCTATGGAGATGGGTTTTTCATCAAATCACAACAACAGTTGACTGATTTGGGGCTATGTAAGTAAAATTGAATTGGATTGAACTGAATTAAATTAATACTGCTGTCACATTTTGGGGGAAATTTGTCCTAAAGATAAATGGCCGCCTCAACTTTGTGTCCTGTTTAATATTATTTTAACCATGTTGGGAAAAAAAAGTAAATTCCACAATGGTAATAAGCAGTTCCCATTGGTTGGACTGTATGAGAAATCATGGAATACATATGTTAAGTTTTTCCTATGTCCAATTCCCTGGATTTATGTCTCAGGTCTTGGTCTTCTGAAAAAAATGGATCCCCCAAGAGTTATCAAGACACATCTTCCTTTTCAGCTGGTGCCTCCTGGATTCTGGGAAAACAAATGCAAGGTGAGACTTCTTGTCTATCAGACTTCAGTGAGAGTAGAAATTCTGCATTTTATTGCTTCTTACTAGACAGTAAACTCATGCAGCTTGAGGGTAAAAGGTTCATGATACAATGCACGTAAATGAGGTAGGAGGTTACCAATGCCATGCTAGACACAATCTCATCAAATAACATGTTCTCTGTACTGTGAACATCTTTTCATGTTCCTCCTGATCATGTGGGAAGGCTATCTACGTGGCACGCAATGCCAAAGACAACCTAGTGAGCTACTACTACTTTGATCTTATGAATCAGACCCAGCCTGAGCCAGGGCCCTTTGATGGCTACATCCACAAGTTTATGCAAGGAGAGCGTAAGTATATTTCCCTCTGTGTCCTCATACCCGTTCTAAGCCATCAATAGCCCTATATGTTTACCCACCAAAGCAGCATCTTTAGTTGCCTGGAGGCTTTTGTGAACAAAATATGTGATGGTCGATGGAAACTATGACAACTTGGGTAACCACTTTTATGCATGAGTGGTCATGATAAGATTAGTTGCACCCTGTGTGGCTGCAGCGCGCATGTCTTGTGAGGATCTGGACGAGAATTTAAACTCTTATTTATTTATTTATTTTTAATAAATTGAATACTTCTTCTTCATGGCAGCCATAAAAAGCTGCTTCTTTACGAAATAGATGCATCTTTATTAGCTTTCTGTAGATTTATTTTGAGATTTTTTTCCCAGCATATTTGCCTTGTTAGGCACATAGTTTGGTTTTTAAGTAAGTATGAAACCAATCACGCAACTTTAGTAAATTTCAATGCATTCACTCCAGGTTACGAAAAGATTTCTAACCTTAGAGAAAGACTTTAAGGGTTGCTATAAGACCATTAAATGATAACTTGAATGAAATGTCTTCATTTTAACAGTGAATACATGTTAACTACATGTAAATGAAGTCACTGGGTTGGGCGAATCATTACCTGACTCCTCTCAGGTTTGAGTGTTTGGTTCTGGTAGAAGTCAAAGTGTTGCTGACATATAACCAGTTTAGCTGCTTTGATGCTGATTTGACTGGAACATTTTAAAGTTTCTTTAAAGTTTAATGCTTGTGGGGCTCGGTTTGAAGAACATCTGTGCCAGTTTGGTGAAGATTAGGGGAACAAAACGGTGGCCTTTCCATAAAGAACAATATGGTGGAAATGTACATAATAGGCTTCATTGCGTTTGATATATTTAACAAATTTAATGGTCTGTCAGTTTATCAGATTCAAAGGTAGATCCTTTGTTAATTGTTTGCAGGAAATTACATTGCCATAGCACCTTAAACACTGACATAAACAATATTAATTCCTAATAAAGTTAATAATAGATAAATAAATAAAACAACCAATAACTAACATGCAAATATGCAAACATTTGGAAAAACTCATATTATTAGTACTGTGCATTAAACGTGCTTATAGCAGCTGATATGAAAGACCTCCTGAGGCGCTCAGACTGCACTTTGGTTCAATCAGTCTTTGACGGAAGTTGCTACTTTTGATAACCTCCAGGGCATGGAGTGGGTGTGCTGGCTGATTAAGTAAAATCAGATCTAAAATCTGTCAAAGTTCAAACATTACGTGCATAAACCCATATTCCATCTCAGCACACTGGTTGCACTCGAGTGTTCAAGGCACAAACGTGAAACTTGTTGATAAGAATCAGAGGCTAGTCAGTTTGCCAGGAACTGCAAACATGTACAGTTAATGCTAATGTAGTTATATGTATACTGATGTGTAAATTAAGGTTGGGCGATTGGACGAATATATCGACTATCGACAATAGGCTGAGCCTTTCACCGATCGTTTTTACAAGAGCGATTTATTTATTTGCCCATGAGTAAGTTTGCTAATAATGTTGGTGGAAGCTAAGAGAAGCAGTCAACAGAAAAAATAATAGCGCTGTTTTAACGGCGCCCTCCTCAGTGTGCGCCCAAATGCAGCGATTCATTTACTCAAACTCATAACAGAAAGAAACGAAGGAAAAAACACAAAAACATTTTATTTAAATTAAAAAAACAAACAAACAAACCCACAATGGTGGGGAGGGAAACAAAGAGAAACTGGCTTCTTTTTTCCACTATAACCGTGTTTACAGGCCGTTTACAGGCCGTTTCAGCGTTTATCTGTCTTACACACTCGACCAACCAACAAATACAAAATTAAACAAAAAGTATGTTAAAAATCAAAATGTCTCTTCCAGCGAACATTAAAAAAAAGTCTCATGGTAAGTCTTTTGTGCGATTTGACGCATCACTTAACACTGACTTATAAATCATTCAAGCATAAAAAGGCACCTAATTCAAGGGATGAACCAGAATTGTATCTACACAAACCAGACAGCTTCACAAAGATCTAGCTGTAAATTGTGTCTTTAGACACTTTGTTACTAGCAGCCTGTCACAAAAACAAACTAATTTGTTCCCTCTTCTCTAGTTGAATCTATGAAAAACGGCAAAGTTAACACAGTTTGATAGACATAAAATTGTGTTTTTGCCCCAAGGTGATTCCCAAAGAGCTATTAGCTGAAATCTTGGCATAAAATGTTTTAAAGACTTAGAGGACAAAAGAAGAAGTGGTAGGCAGACCAACAGCTTCATTTTCTAACATGACAGTGATCCCCAAAACACTGCCAACACAGTAAAAGCATACCAGGACAGACAAAACAAACAATGGGATACTATGAGTCATGGATTGACCTCCCCAGAGCCTGGACTTTAACATTATTGAAGCGGTGTGGGATCATTTCGACAGAGAACCAAACAAAAGGAAGCTAACGTCTAAAAAAAGAAGCTTTGAATGTCCTTCAAGAAGCCTGGAGAACTATTTCTGAAAACTAGTTAAAGAAATTAAGCTGCCCATATCATACCAAATATTGATATTAAAGCTAGTTAGAATGGCACATCTGTCAATAAGTCACTGTACCTATTTCCAATTTTCCTAGCATAAAGAAATGATGAATTATATAGTCATGAAGTCACCACTTTGCAATAATTCATCAGCTCCGCAGTTACACAGCTATAAAGTCATTAAAGGTGGCCAAGTTTATCAGTCTCTTATCAGCCAACAGTTACTAAAATACCTACTGTCATAAATGTTGATATTAAGTTGTTAATGAGGCTTTACGATAGCTGTAAATATAAACCGGGTGTCTCTGATTTCCCTGTGTGGTTCACTGTGTCATTACTGGAAAAATTATATAGCCCATCCACAACCAGATGGATTTGTAAAACTTGGCAACTGCCCAAAATACTTACAGGTTATCTGCTTTTTAAGTGAATGACACTTTAATGTCAGCAAGTGGTAGCCGTGTGTTCAGAATTTATCCAAGCTCAGCAGTCACAGTCAGCATAAACCTGGACTGGAGTAGGAGAAATGTTTTCATCAAAGCTGCTTGAATGAATGGCCTTTGCTCTGTTTCTACAGTGTCATGGGGCTCCTGGTATGATCATGTGAAAGGTTACTGGCTGGAGCGAGAAAAGAGGAACATTCTGTACCTCTTCTATGAGGACATGAAAGAGGTGAGGAGAACACGTGGATTATTACCAAAGCATGTTACGCAAATGTAAACATTGCTTCAAAACAAATGCAATAAACGCCCAAAGTTGAACTGCACAGTCCTGTGGAAAACTTAAGTACACCCCGTGATTCAGTTGCTTGTAGAAGCACCTTTAGCATCAATAACCTGAAGTGAAGGTTTTCTGTATGACTTTATCAGTCTCTCACATCGTTATGGAGGACTTTTGGGCCCTTCTTAGAATGTTGCTTTAGTTCATTGATGTTTGCGGACCTTTATTTAAACCCAGGTCTTGCCACAGGATTTCAGTTAGGTTGAGGTTTGGACTTGGATTGGGCCATTGCAGTTTCTTTTCCAGCCCTTTTGTTGTAGATTTGCTGCTGTGCTTATGATCATTGTCCTTTTGCATGATCTAATTTCAGTGAAACTTTAGCTATTGGACAGATGGCCTCACATTTGACTGTAGAATACTTGACAGTTGGTATGAGGTGTTTTCTGCTGATATGCTGTATTTGCAAACCTTTTATAGAGGTGCTCACACTTCCTGAAGATCAGTTAATCAAGTGTGTTGATTAGCTGGCTGCTACCAGCTGAAGTAGTAAGGGTATACTTAGTTTTTCACAGTCCCATGAAAAACGCCCTTTTTCACATGACCAGTCAGTTCACACCCATAAATATCAGCGTACTTTATATTGTAAGCTAAATACCCTGAAGTGTTAGAGAGAGAAACCCAACAGGGCAATGTTCTGCTGTGAGTGAGCAGTTGTCACAGTAAGGAGGAAAAACTCCTATTTAACTGGAAATAATAACGTGACAGTGTAGTAGAAATGCTCAGTGCATCATGGGAAATCGCTCAGGCTAGTCATGCTACAGGATCTGATTGGACTCATTTTATCCAGGTCTAACTATAAACCTTATAGAAAAGGAAAGAACCAGCTCCTCCCAATTTGATTGCCGTTATGTAACCTCACCTCACTGGTTTGCAGTGTTTTGTTTATCACTTCTTATGATTTTACTTTTTCCTTTACCTTCAGGTATTTGCTCTGTTTTCATTTGTAATGTGATGACATCATGTCTTATTTTATCTGTTTAAACATCTGTATTGAATTTTAAAAATTAATAGTCTCCGCACATACTGTGTCATATTTATTTTCCCAGAATCCTCGGCGTGAAGTGGAGCGCATCATGAGGTACCTGGACTTGTCGGTCTCCGATGAAGTCATCAGCCAAATCGTGGAGCTCACCTCCTTTAAAAACATGAAGGAGAACCCGATGGCCAACTACTCCTGCATTCCATTTCCAGTGTTTGATCAGTCCATCTCTCCTTTCATGAGAAAAGGTGCACTATTACATTAAAGATATGCAAGAAAATCAGTCTCAGTCGCCAGTGAGTGCCTTGCACAGGGCAGTTAAAATGTCATGATGAACACCTATATTTGTCTCAGACACACAAATATCTTCATGTAATAATGTCACACAGTTAAATCAACTTGTGAACAGTCTGAGCTCCTCAAAGGCAGCAATCACTGCTCTGCTACGTGTACTTCAGTGCAGGGGCACCCCCTAGAGGTCCCTGGATTTTGAGCTCTCACTTCTATTTTATTCATAGACTACAACAACTTAACACTCAAATGAATAAGTCTGTTGGCAGATATTAACTGGAGTTGATTTATGCATAAAGTTTTGGAGGATTTTTAGTTCAAACCAAGGAATTTGTAGCTGTTAGCCTGGGCTTCTGCAACAAGTAAATGGCCAGTTTTCCCCCCTCACATTTAAAAAACTAATTATTAAGCTTTTAATCAGTACAATATAATTACATCTATAAACAAAGGTGCAGTTTTAGGAGTTTTACTTCAGTGCAAGTCACAGTGGATCTTAAATCAAACAGTCAAGATGTGACTGAAATGCAGACGTCCAAGTACTGCGCTAAATGTTACAGCTAGTCATACAGATAACCTCCCATTTTCTCAGGCTTAAAATTAGTTGGACAAACTTACATAATTTTAAATAAAAAAAACTTGTTTGTGAAGTTCAGAAATTTCATGGCCTCAGGAAACTGCTTGTCAATCAATTATCCAGTGACTATATATAAAAATGGCTGAAAAACATCCTGAACAGTTCAAACTGGAATTCTGCACTTTAATCACATGTGGAGTTTTTTTTATTTAAAATCCACAGTGATAAAAAAATGTAAACAGTGTTTCTTTGACCAAGAAATTATAGATCTAACTGTAATTAGCAGATGATCTATTACAGAAAATAATTTACTGTAACTGTGCCACTTACCATTGTTTATTAAATTACAACATTTCTGTCTGACTGACCTAACCTGATCAAAGTCAAAGATCAATATGTTGTAATTTAATAAACGTATTAGCGGTAAACGAGACACTGTGTGGGCATTACATTTAACCGTTTGGGAAACTTTTTTTTTTTTGATGCACTTGTCAGTCATTCATTAGTGCAAAAAACCGTTGAATTTAATGTTTAAAAATAGAGGCTTTAGAACAAATTTTCAAAGTTAAACAACTTAACAACATCGTCTTCCTTTTCATATGCAGGTGAAGTGGGTGACTGGAAAAACCATTTCACACCTGAGCAATCAAAGCTGTTTGATGAAGATTATGAAAAGCAGATGAAGGACGTCAACATACCGTTCAGGACCTTCATCTAATGGATCCGGGGGTTTATGGAATTCACTGTGGAAACCAAGGACTGATGACCGACGCTGAGCCACACTTAAACAGCAGAAGCACTATCACGAAAAAAACGCCAAAATAGTAGCTATAAAATTAAAATGGTTTGACTCACGTTTAATATGTATGGATGTTGAACACTGTAATCACTCATCCTCGTGACGTGTCCAGAGGAGGTCATCTAAATGTATGCCTAAAGGCCTAATAAAAACATGCTCCACAATAAGTTCACAAGTTTTTAATCATCACTTTATTGCAGCTTATCAAGTAAACAATATATAAGACCAAAAGTGTTGTGACTGAGTAGACATGCCCATTTTATGTCACGAGACCTCCAACTGAGTCCGCTGACTGCATGGTGCCTATAGAGAGCGCTTGCGGCTGGAGGCAAGTGGTTTTTCTGCCCATATGAAGTAATTTTAGCAACCCTACACCACACTGTACAGAGCCCAGCTGAAGCAGGGAGGCTCCACAAGACACGAGCAACGAAGACTAGAATCCGAGTAATGAGCTGGAAAGTCAGTCATATGAAAATGGACAGAGGACACAAAAACACAACAGCTGAGAATATCCAAGGTTAACAAAAAAAAATAATCACCTTTAATACATACTTTACTTAAAATCTTAAATATTACTGCTTTATCTGGTTAATCAGGATACTTCCCCTCATTTTAATCCAATCTCCGTCCTTATATAGAGACTATTTTTATTCAGATTTTTAAACAAATTTTATTGTTTTTTTTTCACAAGGTTTTTTTTCAGTCTTTTTCTTCTCCATGGCTCCCCTCTTTGGCTGTGATCTTTCTCTCTTCTTTCTCTTCAGCCCTGAAGATCCTCTTCTTCTACATCTCTATTTAACTTCTGTACCTGCTGCAGAGATCAGAGACACGTGATTTGATAAACAAAGGAAAACTACGTGATTTCTCAAGTGATAAGAAGAATGACACTTTGATAACATCTCTCAAACTTAAAGTCAATGCTAAGTGACAACGCTTCACAAAATTCAGTTTGTGTAGAGCTCAATATTGCATGTAGAGGATCAAGCATAAAACTACAAAATACAAGCAATGCCTCAGAAATGCATACATATATATATAAACAGACACCCGCACACACACACACAATATATATATATAGTGCTTAACAAATTTATAAGACCACCACCCAATGTAAGTGTGGTCAGCTGCCCTAAATTAACAGTTTTGGCAATTACCAAAATATTTTTTTTATATTTCTGTACTGGTTAATCCACCATTATACACCAACTTTTTTACTCAAAATGATATTTTTGATGCTAAAAAATAATTATTCTTGTTATCCGTGTATTTTTAAATTTACTGTTTTACACACACACAAAATAAAAAAGCAGCCAAAATAATCAAGCCCATTATTATTTTAAGATGCCAGTTACTTACTTAGGATTGTACTTACTTTTTGCCAGTACAGTTATTTATTTATTTTTTTTTACATTGCTGAACAGAAAATTAGCTTTAGTGTCTGAATGTTACACTTGATTAATTTTTGACTTCTCAGTGAGGTCTGGTGTGTCAGCTCAAATTGGGGTATAAAAACATGAACTCGGTTTGTCATTTTCCAAATAAATAAAACAATAATTTTTAGTTTAAAAACTTTACAGATTTCTAAAATATTTGTGTTTGCTTAAATTTGTTAAGCTCTTTATGTGTAAGCAATATCTAAAAATAATTCTACATAAAATTCTGTAGAACATAAACAGAGAAATATGAAAACAAACAAACTTGGAAACGACAGAAGCAGGAGGCCAACATGATACTGATAAAGACAAAATGCACATGCTCTATAGTTACCAGATCATTAAATGTGGCTAAACTCACTTGTAGACAGGGCTGTATAGTGATATATTATTTAGTGGAAACACTAGCTAAATGCCTCATTGAAAAGGTGTATTTTAAGCATTTCTTGAAATTATTGTTAGAGTTAATATTTTGAGGTAGGTACCAGAGTTTGAAGGCTTAAACATAAAAAAGCTACATCCCAAATTTTTCTTTGTAAGGAGAACTGTATATCAAACAGTTTCGCAGTATGAGTTAACTTTCAGAAATATAAGATAAAGATGGACAGGTGGACACAGATACTGAGTTTAAGTAATTAATTTATATCTACAGTCACGAGCAGAAAATCTGGTAATATTATTATGTTTAAATGAGCACGGACCTATTTCAATGTTAATCTCAAAAGAGGCAAATGTTGTTTGAATGTTGACTTATAATTACAGTGAACGTGTATTTTCCAAAGAGCGGGCCTTATTTCCTGAAAAAAAGTCTCTGTTATCATTTATAAGCTTCATATAAACATGAAATAAATTATTTTGGCGTTTATTGCAGTTAATAGAAAAAAAAACCTACACGTAATACTAACAGTAAAAGAGGTTAAGGGGAAAATCTGTTGACAAAGGGAACAATTAATACTCAGACAGACCTTTTATCTGATTACAGCTATCATAAAGTGTTTAAAAAAACCCATCTGTTTAATGTTTATATAATGATTATAAAAAGTAACTTTGGTCAGATACAAAATTATCTACTCACCCACTCACTGTGATCTCAGGAAGAGAGGGAAAAAACCAAAATAATAAACAGAAACCTCACACAGATGACCGCACTCAGGGGTCTCCCCATACAGAAGTCACAATGCCAAATGTTTTTCAATTTGATTTTCAATGAATGAGTAGTGAGGAGACCCCGGAGGTCACCGTGAGTCTGATAACAGGTTGAAAAATCTGCATTAGGGCAGTAATGTACATGAAATAACAACAAATACACAAACAGACAAACAGTCTCTACACAGCGATAGCTACATACTGCAGTGTGAGCCTAAGAATACCTTGGTTTAGTTACAGGTTAATGGTGGTGGGTTGGCTGAATTTAAACTGGAAATGGACAAAAACAAAAGGGTTACGTGAGTTAATGATGAAAAGAGAGAAGTGAAAACAGGCAGATTAAAAACAGAATCAAACCTGTGACGGATTGGTAGATAAACGATGATGGAATTAAAATGAAATTAGATAAAGGCTAGGTTAATTTTAATAAGTTAAAATATTAATAAATAATCTGAAAAGATGATGGGAGTAATACATGAATGATTAAGTAAAGTTATTATCTGTTATCTTAGGAACCGAGACAGAGCTCTGTTTATTTTTGTTCTTGTGGATTTATAAAAGTGCAAGACTCCTTACCTTCAACGTAGTTGCGGGCGACGAACTTCAGCACCTCATCAATGGCAATGACGGGGAAGGAAAGTTTCAGGACCACAATCCACTGTTCTGTGGACAGATGGGTCAACTTGAAGATCATCTGGAGAAGAAAAGAGTGGAAGTCAGATGAAGCTGAACCCCATGGAGGAAAGCCACATAAACTATAGCTTTTAAAACAGAAAATATTTTCAAACTCAATGTCTGACTCACAGGAAGAGGGTCAACATAGATGATCATGAAGTGCAGGGACATGGACAGGGTCATGGCAGAGATCAGCCAGAAGTTGCTCCATGGGGGCATGCGCAC
Source organism: Tylochromis polylepis (assembly GCA_015107715.1). NCBI lineage: Eukaryota > Metazoa > Chordata > Actinopteri > Cichliformes > Cichlidae > Tylochromis > Tylochromis polylepis. Next base: position 10,592 of record VVHJ01035121.1, read on the forward strand.
CAGAGACTGATTCTCAGACAAGCTTGAAGAAGAAGAAGAAGAGAAGTGAGATCCGAATATATCTGTTGCATGAAGAAACCTCTTTTCTTTTTTTTACTAACTACATCCTCTTCTATCACATTCAAAGAAGTACCTGTTGAGAGCATTGCACATCTCAATGGTGACCAGCACAGACAGAGCCATGGTCATGGGAGGAGCAGCCTCAAAGATTTCACAGTCCAGGCCTGCAAAGTCCTCGTTCTCATCGTGGCACTGCATGAAGTGTGACTACACAGATAGGAAGTAAGATCAGTAAGCGTCTACATCTGTGTTTAGTGGAAAGCAACGGGAAACAGAGAAAATCACTCACCAGCTGATAGTAGGAGACCTGGGGGCCAGTGGGATCGTAGATGAACCACCAGGCAGCGCCACCAACAGTGGCAGCACCGACATATCCTGTTAGCGTAGGTGGATCGTGTCAGTGTAGGCAATTGTTGTACTTACTTTCAATCAAAATCCATCCAAACTCTCCACAATTCCACTTACCACCAATGGCCATGTATCTGAAGAACAGCCAGCCAGAGATCAGAGGCTCCTTGGGGGAGCGTGGGGGCTTGCCCATGATGTCCAGATCAGGTGGGTTGAAGCCCAGAGCAGTGGCGGGCAGACCATCAGTCACCAAGTTGACCCAGAGCAGCTGGACAGGGATCAGAGCCTCAGGCAGACCCAGAGCAGCGGTAAGGAAGATACTGAGGGAGGGTAACGGGACAGCTGACGTTATGCCGGAGACATAAAGAAAGATGTGTAGCTGTACTTCAGAGTGTGTGTCACACAGGTCACTCACCAGACGACCTCACCGACGTTGGAGGAGATGAGGTAGCGGATGAACTGCTTCATGTTGTTGTAGATAGCTCTGCCCTCCTCAACAGCAGCCACAATGGAAGAGAAGTTGTCGTCAGCCAGGACCATCTCAGAGGCAGACTTGGCAACGGCAGTGCCAGAGCCCATGGCGATGCCGATCTCCGCCTTCTTCAAGGCGGGGGCATCGTTCACTCCATCACCAGTCTGGGTGATGGGTCGAAGTGAAATAGGGAGGAACAGCGTGTTAGACCTGTCACATCACGCACAATGAACTCATCAAAGGTTAATTTCTTTTCTCCTCACCATGGCTGTAATCTCATCAAAGCCTTGCAGAAACTCAACAATCTTAGACTTGTGGGCTGGTTCAACTCTGGCGAAGCAGCAAGCCTTTCGAACCGCATTCTTCTGGTCATATGGAGCGAGGTCATCAAACTCACGGCCGGTGAAGGCCTTGCCTGTGACATCCTCATCCTCAGTGAAGATGCCAATGCGACGGCAGATGGCCACAGCTGTACCTTTGTTGTCACCTGGAGTGGTGGGGTTGGGGTGCAGAAAAGGTCGATGTTTGCTCAATTTCTTTTAAAATTAGACTGCTGTTGTGAATCTGATATGTATACTGACCAGTGATCATGATGACACGGATACCGGCAGCCTTGCACAGCTCAATGGAGCTCATGACTTCTTTCCGAGGAGGGTCAAGCATGCCAACGCAGCCAACAAAGGTCAGGTCCGTCTGGGGATAAGAAAGAAAAGTTTGAGCTATGTCTGAGCTACATCTGAGCAAGAAATGAAATGCTCAACTCATCCATGAGGGACTACAGTGACTTAATGTTTTTGTTTTCATTCTCCAACCTCGTAGTCTGCAAACTTGGTTGAGTCCTCCAAGTTCATCTCCTCCTTCCTCAGAGGTGTGTCACATGTGGCCAGGGCCAAACAGCGGAGGGTGTCGCGGCCGGTGCCCCATTCCTTGATGACTGACATGATGTGGTCTTTCACTGGGCCAGTCAGCGGTACACGGTTAGTACCCACACGAACATAAGTGCAGCGGTCAATAACTCCCTCTGGAGCACCCTGATGACAGGAGAAACAATCTTTGTGCTTCTTAAACATCAAATTGTCTCTTTTGGAGCTTTTTCAGAACAACTTTTTCAAGTGTTATTTTCATCTTTGTCTCATGTTCCACACTCACTTTGACAAACATCTTGTTTCCCACAGGTGCTTTGGCCGACTTAGCAGGAGAGCAGTAGACTGACATGGACTTTCTGTCTCTGGAGAACTCCAGGGTGAACTCCTTTCTCATCAGATGTTTGATAACCTGCCAGAAAGTGAAGGCAAGAAGGTGAACTGGAGAAGCAGGTTCAAAAAGATAAGAAAGAAACCTGAAACCAGGCACTATATATTAAACATAAACATTTTAAATATTACACCTACCATACAGTTGTTGTTTTTTGGCTAAATGGGAGTTAGCTCTTTGTGTATCAGAATATAATAAAAAAGTTAACTGGTCCTTGCCCGATCTTAAAATGATTTAAACACAAAGTCAGATGAAAAACGACACACCACTTAGTGTCATTATTTGTGTCACTTTTACGTAGTGTCATTATAATAAAAACTAAGCCAAAGATAACTGTGGGCATTCTTTTATGCTTTTTGAGGTCTTTCCACAATTGGGTTGAGGTCTGGACTTTGAACAGATAATTGTAACACCTTGATTCTGTTCTTTTTAAGCCTTTCTGTTGTAGATTTGCTGGAGTGCTTGAAGTCATTGTCCTGTTCCACATCCCAGTCAAGCTTTAGCTGTCGCATTTGACTCTAGAATACTTTGGTTCACAGAGAAGTTCATGGTCAACTCAGTGACTGCAAGGTGCCCAGGTGCTGTGCCTGCAAAATGAGCCAAAATCATAACTCCACCACCACCGTGCTGACAGTTGGTTTGAGGTGTTTGTGCTGATATGCTGTGTTTAGTTTTCATCAGATGTGGTGCTGATCTCCACAGTGTTCTCATATGTTCAAAGGACATCGTTCCAGAACTCTTGTGGTTTGTTCATATGCAATTTTGCAAACCTAAGCTGAGCTGCCATGGTCTTTTCATGATCTTATTCTTCTGCCAACATTTCCTACTTGTTCAGTCTTTTTCTAATTGTACTGTCATGAACTTTAGCACACACTTCAAATTATTTAGAAGTGGCCTTGTAATCCTTCCCAGATTAATGTGCAACAACACCTGCTATTCTCAAGATCATCACTCATGTTTTTCTTCCTTGGAATTGTGTTAAGACACACCTGAATGCTCCAAAACTGCTGCTTTTATGTAGGTGCTATCATTTCCTGATTATCAGTTAATCAGGTGCATTTGATTAGCAGCACCTGGCTGTCCCTGACCCTCTTGATTCCCATGGAAGCAGTAAGGGTGTGCTTAGTTTTTCACATACTGCTTCTGCATTTTGGCTGAATGTCTATTAAATAAATATTTGCACGGTGTAATATCTTATGTGTCGTTGTTCATGTGAGAATGTATTTACCTAATTTTATAACCTGGTAAGGCCCAGACATTGTCATACTTTAAGTTTATATGGGAAACTTGTTAGCTCATTTATATATTCATATTTCATGCAGCAACATGGAAAATCAATATATTTAATTCCAATATTGACTCACTTTTAAAGGTTTTTTTTATTTTTAAAGCTTTAAAGATTCTTTTAGGCTTGAGACAAATGTCATCTAGGTTAGTACAGCTGTCTGTATAAAGAGTAACTCGCTACATGCTGTATCAGATATTTGAAAGACTTACAGAACAGCAAGCATTTGCCCTCTCCACCTTGGACAGGCTGCGCACTTCAGTGTTGAACACATTCATCTTCTCCACCAAACAGCACAGGGCCGTCTCAGTGGCCTCACCCACCTTCTCATAAATACCCTTGGACTGCATCAACGAGACAAAGAGTTCATTAAAAATTGCTGAGTACATTTTAAAAAGGCTGTTCAATGGAAGCATAAACTCCTCCTCTACAGACCTCGTTGAAGTCCAGAGAAGAATCATTGCACAGTGCGCAAATAGTTGCCAGCTCAACCAATCCATCATACTGTCCACACTTCACAAATGCACCATTCTTTGTTCTGGTTAAAAGAGACACAACTCATTAGTTTTGTTTGGTTTTTAAGTCTCTTTTTTCAGTGTTGGGTCATGGCAGTCATGTGCTGATTCTGTCTCTTACACTTCTCCCTCAGGGGTGTACTTTGAGCCCGAAATGTCAAACTGACAGAGGGAAACGCTGTCGCCTTCAACTTTATCGATGATGAACATCTGTGTGGAAACATGGCAAAAAACAGACATTTTATCGGATCTCCTTTTATTTCAGCATGCTTTTTGAATGAAAATGTGTACAGGCTTATTTGTGTGCACCCACCTTGGTCACACACATCTGGTTGGTGGTGAGGGTGCCGGTCTTATCGGAGCAGATGACTGAGGTGCAGCCCAGGGTCTCCACAGAAGGCAGGCTTCTGACGATGGCGTTCTTCTTGGCCATACGACGTGTTCCCAACGCGAGGCAAGTGGTGATGACAGCAGGCAGGCCTGTGATGGGCAGTGGGAGAGCTTAATCAAAGAGGTCCTGAACAAATCGAGCTGCCTTAAAACAAGAACGAGTTGAATGCTGGACAAAACTTGATTGAACTTCAGAGATGAGGACAAATGTTTGATTAAAAAACAGCTGGACTTCAGGGATTCTGCCACTTGGCAGGGTGACAACAGTGGGGGTCCCTGCACAGCCCTTAACACATCAGCTGGACTGCATCCAGACTACTGTGCTCTCCAATGTTATTCCTGAGGGAAGGGCCGCTATGAGTCATTCAGCACTCCTGCTCATGGAGAGTGATCTGCGTTCACATTCTTGGCAAAAACAATGGTGTGGTCAAGGTCTGGAGATTGTCCAGTTTAGTGACATTATCGCGGCATCTCTGTGTGCATATTATGTTGTTCTTTTGGCATCATCAGGTTGTACTCTCCAATTAACTTTGGCACACTTTACAGCTGCCTGTAATGACTGACTGATGGGGAGACCTTAAAAATCAGAATGTTCTCGCCTCACAAAGAAGATGGTATATGAAAGTTCAAATGTTTTACTAAGAGCTGAATTCAAGGAGGTTTTGTCCATACAGGCTTTAATCTCACATTTTTATTTTCAGTGTAATAAAATGGCTTAAAACTAGTGTGCAAATCAGAGATGTACTGATCAACAGCTGCTTTCTGAGGCATACACCTGTTTCTGTCTGTTCTAATCTGGTCCTTAACTTTGAAAACTTAGCTTAAGAGGCTCATGGAGAGTCTCCAAAGCCATCTGCACTGTCTGCTGGATAGGGAGTGGCAAGAACCGGCCTACAGCCAAGGCAGCTTTATTTGGAAAGTTGTTAGTGTCTTATTCAGGGTCCTATTTACAACCATTAAGACTGAACAATGCACTGGATTTTAAAGGGTTGGTAATTTGGAAATTTCCATGTAATATTTTCATACAATAAAAACTGAACTGAAATGAGCAAACCTGCTCTGGAAACTAGTACATACTGATACATACATACCCTATGATCATAATAGTAAGAGAAGGGTACTTTTATAAACTGCTAAACACGCAAAGCTAGTATAGTGGATACCAGAATAAAACTTTTACATGGAAATTTCCAAATTACCGACCCCTTAAAGTCCAGTGCATTATTCAGTCTTAATAGTAAGAACATGAATGAAGGTGTCTTATTTATTCCTTCTCATATGCAAAAAAATTACTTAACAAAAACACTTGGAAGGGGCATCACAGATGAGCTACATGACATGAATGTTTCATATGGTTGAGCAATCAAATAGAAGTTAATCCCAGGGGGCTTACCTTCAGGAATAGCAGCCACAGCCAAAGCCACAGCAATCTTGAAATAATAGATAGCGCCGCGGATCCAGGAGCCTCCATGGACGGGGTCATTGAAATGACCGATGTTGATTATCCACACGGCCACACAAATCAGGGAGATGACCTGGAGGACAAGCAGCAAGGGGGACATGTGTGGGACATTAGTTGTAATTTTCAGTCTCAAGCCAGCAATATTAAAATATTTATGATATGAATGAATTAAACTGTTGCAGGCAAAGCAATCTCTGAAACGCTGCCTGTCTCACCCACCTTTGAGAGCTGCTCTCCAAATTCGTCCAGTTTCTGCTGCAGAGGGGTCTTCTCCTGCTCGGTGGCAGCCATCTGGTCACGAATCTTGCCAATTTCAGTAGAGACACCCGTTGCAATAGCAATGCCAATAGCTTTACCGGCAGCAATGTTGGTGCCCTGAACAGAGATTCAAAAGAGAGTGAGATGACAATTGGAAAGATAGGTGGAGAATCTGGACCTGAAACACACAACTGTGAGGCAGCCAGTAAACTCAGAAGTGATGACTGAAGGGTTAAACATAATGAGCGTGGTAACATTTTGTTTTGACTCTAGTCATCATCATGAGGTAAAAACTTGAGTCTGTATTATAATTTGGTTTATTAATAACTTCAAACCTACTAATGATTTTCCTAACACCTGAAATGTATTTTGTGTAGTCCTAATTAAAAAGGGTACTTATCTTAACACAATCAGATGATGAATATGTAAACAATACCATATAATTGCTAGCTAACAGCATGCTAATGCGAATGTGGAAATGCCTTAAACCTGACTGCTTGTGTAGAAAGCTACGAGAAAGCGGCGTTGCTGCTCACTTGATTTGTGACCTTTGTTAACATTTTCTTGATGAGTTTATGGTCTTAATCTGTGGGTTTCTTGTCGAGTATAATGCGGCAAAGAAAAGTAAGGTCCCATTCATAATAAAACAGACAACAAAGCAAGCTGTGTTCTTGGTTTTACATTCAAATCTAACCCTTGCTTATTCTGCATTTAGTTGACCAGATATTAAGCTGTTTTTGGTAACTAGATTTACTTTCAAGTTTATATTTTATTTTTATTTTTGTGTTGTTTTCTTCCAGCGGGCAAAACTAGCATCCAAATAATTCTGGGAATGATTACCATATCCATGTTGCTAATCAAGCTAGCAGTACACTGTAGCAGTGTGTATTTATTGGTTCTATAGTCTCTTACAGATATGAGCACATCCAATATTGATAGATAGATATCTATAGAGGCTTCATAACAGCAGTTAACAAACCTGCACATGTTTTTTGATTGACGTTATGCACATAAATTTCGAGTTTTCAGTCATATTGTACATGATACAACCACTGGCTATGAAGGAAAAATATGTATTCCCCAGTGATTGCTAGCTTTTGACTGGAGAAATCATGGTTATGGTTGCGAGCAGGTTGCTATGATTACTTTTAGTTTGCATGGAAGACACCAACTTGTCTGCAAACACTTGCTAACTAGCTGAGCGGTAGTAAAACTTGAGAAACTGCAATGCAAATTGGACTATCTGCATTCAAACTAAAAGTTGTACCTCAGTGCTTCAGCCAACATTTTTGAAAAGGTGCAAATTTTACACTGAAGGCAAATGGTCTCCACTTCCAGTTTGTGTCACACTTTTCAGTTTCACTGCCGCTCAGAGTAGAAACTTGGAGAGTCAGTGCACTCCATACAAACTATGGGCCACCGTAGAAATCTGCTAGTGATCAAGGAGGGAAGGAAGTAGCGAGGAAGCAAGACATGAACCTTGTTAGTGAATAAAGGATCTAATACTACTATAGTAATGTAATAAAAGAACATCATTGCAAAAAGAAAATCTAAAGCAAATGCTTATTTTTCATTTATGATAGAGCAATGCTATAATTTCCAATCACTGCCTGCAAAGACAGACTCTCTCTAATTGCCTTAACTATGGGACAGTTTTTGATGCAGACACAGTATCAAGACCCCTGTAGGTGTTGAATTAAACGAATCAGCCATTAATTTTAATTACATAGGTTCTTTTTCTATTTTGATATGTCAAAACTGGCTCATGAAGTAAAAATTAATTGCTTAATACCTTTAAGCAGCACAGATCAGGAAGTCAGCATGACAGTGATAATGAAGTGCCACCTGTGCTGACATCCAAAATGACGTCCAAAATTTCTCATCATTATAAGTTACACCTGTTGTTTCTCAACAATGACATGCAAAATGTCTGCTGTAATGGTTATTTTCATGGAATAATGAGGTCCAATTGGAAGTTAAATCAGTCAGCAGGTGGGTTTTGAGACGTCTGATGGAAATATAAAGGTCAAGGAGAGGAGAAAACAGGAAAAAGACTCACAGAGAACAACATGTTCTTCTTGTCCTGGTTGACGGCTCGGGGGTCTGGGACCGGATCTGTGTGCTTGATCACACTGACAGACTCACCTGCAGAGACGAGTGTTAGATGGAGTGGTCAGGGAAGGTGACAGAAATAGAAAAATTGAATTTTTTGGGAGGTCTTCTTGTCTGTGACAAAACACATACCAGTAAGAATGGACTGGTCCACACGCAGGGTTGTAGATTTGATGGAGATGATCCTGATGTCAGCTGGCACTTTGTCACCAACTAGTGTTCACGTAACCGAACCCAAACACAAAAACAGGCCCTTCATTAACATTCGTTTCTTTAGTGATTTATTCATTTGGCAACATTACAGTGCAAAGACAATCTGACTGCAGTGTTACAGCTGGCTGGAGGAGGGAGGGGAGGAAGGGGGGTGTTTGACTGGTTTTAGCACTCTGGATAGATAGTGTTGATATTGAAAACCGATACCACAGTAAGAGTCGGAGGGAGAGGGAGACCTTGGGGAGATCATGAAATGAAAAGAACAGGTGTACAGCAAACAGAGGGGAGAGACAGAGGAGTGAGTGCTTATACTCAAGCTTATTCCTTCACTCACCCCCCCAACTCCTTTTTCTCTGTCACTGCCTAATAAGGGGCCATGTTGATTTTGAAGGACAGTACTACTCTTGTATTCACACGCTTGCATGTAATACTATTAGCAGCCGCACTGATGGTAAGAAGTTCAATGTTTTAACTGCTCAAAATACAAAAAATTAAATGACCAATTCCAGTCAAAGCTTTGGAATTTGAGTAGAACAAGCTTATTCGTAGACTGCTTTGGGGAGTAATCTGATCTTAATTCTGATCACATTCATGGATTTTCAGTGGCTGGACGGGCTTTGAATAAACGCAGCAGGTCAAACTTACCAGAGACCTCCACTACATCACCAGGAACGATCTCCCTGGCCTTGATTCTCTGCACGCTCTTCCTGTCTGCCCTGTAAACTTTCCCCATTTCAGGCTCGTACTCCTTCAGGGCCTCGATGGCGCTCTCTGCATTGCGCTCCTGTTTCAAAAATGCACACAGAGCAAACACATAATCATTCTGGCTCCTTGATGTTTCAGTCCTTTGCATGATACTTGTCAGCACTGTGACATGTTCAGGGTCAGGTTTTTGATAGATTAAAAAAGGTTTTAATCAAAAGATGATTATTTTAAAAAGATGCACAGTACATAATTTTTTTTTAAATGGCCTGAATAGAAATATATTTAAATATACAATAGTTACTCATGATAATAAAAAAAATTAACAAAACCAGCTGCTCCAGTCTTCATGGCAAAGTGTCCTTGGCCAAGATACTAAACCCTGAGTTGCCCCGATGCATAAATGGCACAGGGTGAGTGTTAGTATGTGTGTGTGTGTGTTAGATAATGTGCCTAGACATAGAATAAAGTGGTTTATGTGAATGGGTGAATGAGGTTTGTAGTAAAAACTGCTTTGAGTTATCAGTTAGGCTATAAAAGTGTTGTATAAAAAGCAGATCATTTCAATGGTTTGCTGTAGGCTGGTTTCATCAAACATCATCAGTCAGACATGTTTGGTTTTTGGTTTTGTTCATCTAAACTTTCTACCATTCATCTCTCAAACCTCAGATTTATCTTGCAACCTCATCATATCTCAATAATACTAAATGCTGGAAAAGTATTTTGTATAAATGGCTCTGGAAAAGTCTAGAGCCACCACTCATTTCTTTATATTTTGCTAAGAAAATGGGAAATATGTGCAGCGATTTATTCAAAGAAGAGCTTGGTGCGCATATGTCCACATCACCTCGTTGGTACAAAATGCTATTTTATGCCATTCAAACTGCATTATCGTATTTTTTTATAGATACAACTTAAGAAACTGGAACGTACGATGTGTGACGTGACAGGCTGCTAGTAACAAAGCGACAGTTAAAAATGGGTTCTTTGCTAAGTTCTCTGTTATGTTTAGACACAACACTACTTCAGCTCTAGAGGTAGGTGTATAACAAAATTTTTAAAAATCTCTAAAATTCGTTGCGTACAAGGACAAGACTGAAAATAAGTGGAAAAGCAAAACAATGTTCAAAGAAAAAATTTAAAAGGCCTTCAAAAAGCACGGAGAACTATTGCTTTTAAACTTTTTAAGAAAGTCTGGCATCTTGGAAGCAAAATATAAATGAGGTGGCTCAAAAGGTGGGTAAAAATAAGTGAATGAATATTTTTTTAAAAATCTCCTTTATTTTCTGTATGTTTGATTTTATGTACATTCCTAAAGCAAAATTTGTCACAGCCTCTGTTGTAGTTCCACATTTTTAACCCTGGTTTTCCTGTTTCCTGTGCTGGTTATTAAAAAAAAATCACACAACTGTCAGTGAATTCAAACCCAGAACCTTGAGGTTACAGTGCTAACTACTGCACCACTGAGCCATAATAAATATTAATTAATATCACTATAGGTTGTAATGTTTGAGGTCAGAATGCACGGATTTTGTTTTATTCCAGGAAAACACATCCTTATAAAAGCTAATAAAAGCTCTTTTAGCTCTTTTTTCATACTATCTTTGAGCACCCAAAGTTGCTGTGGCAGATAATCATCAGGCACTGGCATTAGTAATCAGGGATACGGTCGTTGATACCAGTGGCTGATGTATCAGTGAATTCTCAGTTTGAAGCCATTGTTTTCTATTATCATGAGGCTTTCCTGATGTTTGTATTTTATTAAAGTCGATCAGCTTAAATAATCTAATTTAAAGAGAGGTTGTACAACCATAATTTTGCAGGACTTGTGCTGCAGCAGGTTGAAGTTCTCAAATTAAAAGCTTACAGCCGTTTCTTGTTCATTATGTTGAATTATTTCCCAGTAAAAGCAGGCAGCACAGAGAAGTCAGACAGCCTGATGTCTGCTTCAGTCTGTGGTTTCTTCCAAGGCTGCCCCCGACCGCCTCAAAGTGTAAAGCCCAACTTATGCCAGTTGCCCTCCCTCTCTCCATTCTCCTCCTCATCCCCCATGTGTGAATCCTTGTGCATAGTTTCCAAATGACTGCCGCAGGGTTGATATGAACCTCTCAACCACACACGCACAAAACGCAGGCCTGCGGTAACGTGATCGTCCCTCTGTATTTTTACTGAGGATTGCAAAGTGTGGATTGTAACGAAGCAGTTTGAACCTTCAAGGCAGGAACGGGACCCAGTCCGTCAGCCTCCCTCCACATGCCCTGCTGGCTTAACCTTTCACCTCCTGTTTACCTCATGCCTCTCATTCTGGCTTTGCTTGATCTTTGAGATCTAAGGAGCGTGTGTGCTCTCTGCAAAGGACACAAGGCCTGAGCAGGCCGCCGTTGTGCGTGATTTATTGGGCGTGACTGTTTCTAAGTATAAGAGTCTATTTAGGTGTGTGTAAGTGTATAAAAGACAGTATTCAGGAGCCTTGTGGCCTTGGGATTGCAGTTGTTTCTGAATGTGTGTGTGTATTCATGTGCGCTCACTGACCTGCCACACTCCAACAACAGCATTCGCGATGAGGATGAGGAGGATGACAAAGGGCTCGACAAAGGCAGTGACAGTTTCTTCTCCTTCCTCAAACCAAGCCAGCACCTGAGACAATCATACACAGACAGAGACAGAGTCCAAAGCTGAAGGAGTTTATGTTTTCTTTATGTTGTTTATGGTGTTTATATAATGTTTGATGATGAGAAACTAAAGTTGTCAAAATGAAATCCTTAAAATTCAAATTTTGATGAAACTTTGTTACTAAAAAACAAAAAACTCTAAAATGTCCTTGAGGAACAGTTGGCTAGCAGATCCTACAGTCAAAATCCAAGGATTACATTGGTAGAATAGTAAATCCTCATAATTGACCCTCAAATTAAAACAAATATTTAACATTTGTACTTAATAAATTACTTAAATGAATCTATTTTCAGTTTTGGTCGGTTTTACATGGCATTTTCCCATCATCCCTAATTGATTCACTCTGGTGATTCCAAATCCCAGCCTCTTTAATTCCCCCCCCCCCCCCCCCCCCCTCCCCCCACCTCAAAA
>VVHJ01035121.1:22766-40312 GCA_015107715.1 Tylochromis polylepis
CCCCCCCCCCCCCTTATTCATAGGCCACATTATAAAGTGTTACCGAAAATACACAATATCTGTAACAAAAAGAAAAAAGAAACGGCAACTCTAAGAGGTCAGTTTTTCTTTTTCAGTGGTGCCATTTCATCATGCTTAAATACTACACATGCAAGAAACATTGTCTGTTTATTTGAAGTGCTTTTTGGTTTATGTCATTCCTAGCTTTCCATGAGAGCTTCACTGCTGGGTTTGGTGATGTAAATATACTGACCCTTTCCTCTTGAGTTAAAATTATACATCGTTACTATCGCTAAGCCCGTGATACAGAAGTATCTTTACGTTTGTTGTGCACCTGTCGCTCAGGGTGAAAGTATTATCTTTTACTGCTGAGTAGCATAAAACATAAACATATATTTGTCATGGCTCGGAGCTATTTCTGCACCGCTGTAGGATCAAATGACATTTCTCTTTGTGACTGTTGTGCTGTATGCTATCCTATGTGTGAAATCCTCCACCTGTGACTCTTTTCTAAACCTATATTTGCGCACGTGTGCGCCCCTGTGAGCAGGAGCTACACGTTACTGTTGCTGGTGTGTTTCGGAAAGGCCTCGTGTTGACACTGACACAGATTAGTTGCAGGCCACCGGAGCAGGGACCCAAGCAGAGAGAAAAGAGTAAAGTCCTCCCATCCTTCCTTTGTAGCATTTAGCTTTTAGCTCAGCATCACGGTCTTCCTTGTTTTCCATTCACCCGCTTTTCATCTCACATCTTTTCTCACCCCCTTTTTTAAAAATAGGTTTGATTGCTTGTTCTCTCCAGTCTGTCTTCACTGTGCTTCTCTTCAAAGACACAATCGATCTCCAGACTGAGCGTCAGAGCCTGTCAGCACCTTGCAGTGGTAAAGCATTCTTGTGTGTATGAATAGGATGACCATGTATTTGCAGTATTTAGTGTTCTCTCTTTTAGAAACCATATATGACTCTGAATCTATTGCGCTCATTTGTCATTGTAACAGACAATGCCATTGTGCAACCCAATCCCCAGGCCCCCCTGCCCTCTTATCTGTTGCTCACTCTCTCCTGCTGCTGCAAGCAATCCCTCGTTCCTTCCATCCCTGACCTTTGTCCAAGGATATAGTTTCTCGTCCTGGCTTGAGACTTTCTTAAAATAAAGGTCCTGCCATGCACATCCACTGCCACTCTCTTTCCGTCTTTCTCTTCTTCTCTCGCTATTTCACACGCAGCACGTCAGGCCTTCTAAGGCTATAGTGACAGCTGTAGAGGGAGCCCTGAGGGGAGCAATTGAAGATTAAAACAATGTGAAGAACCTAGTTGGCTTCATAAAGCTGCATTAAAGAGAGCAACAGGGAGGGGAGGATGGGGAGAGGGATTCCTTGTGTCAGTGAGAGTGGCACTAAAGGTAATCTAATAACGTGATGATGCGCATGATGTTTTGTCAACTGAAGTGTGTGTGTGTGTTTGGTAAAGAGTCAAAAGAGATGCAGCCCCAGATCCCAGACAAGCCCCCAAATATGTAAGACCAAGGTTCATAAACCATAACATAAAATCAAGATGTGAAAGGCAACAAAACGGGGGTGTTTAACTTCAGTTGCCACATATACTCAAGTTTAAATTAGAGGTAGAGTCTAAAAATCATCCACGTGAGCACGGTTACCTCTAGCCGCAAAAAACAAAACAAAACAAAAAAACGTTAACAACTTGATATAACTCTGGGATGCATTCAACCCTGGTAAACGAGAGAAAATGTACCTTAAGGATTGTTACACTGCTACACTCCGTTTCTCACAGTTTAAAGGAAATGTGCCCACAAACCCGGCAGAGTTCAGGAATGTTTCAGGCCTTCTCAGATGTGAGCACTAAACTGAGACTCTTGCACTTTTACTGTACCGCTTCTGGGAACTGCAGAGTGGTGTAACACAACTCACCACTGACAACTGCTGCTGGACGACAACGAATGTAAATTGCTAACTAGACTTTCTGACTGCTCAGCCTCAGCATAATGCTAAATAACCCATCAAACATATGATCTTCCAGATATCTAAAACTTGAATTCCCAGGAGAAAAATTTCGCATTTTGAGGTAAATTGGGAAATCATGTAAAAGAGTGAAAAGAAAACTAAATAAACACATGATGTCTGAAATACAGGAAGAGATGAGAAAATCTACTACATGTGGTGTCCATCACTAAAATAACAAACACAACTTTTACATGCACTGTTGAGAAAATGCCCTTTTCATTAATTCATTGTGTTGGCTAGTCTTCCTCTGCTTAAAACATTATGTTATGTTCTGCTTTTTCCATTTACTTTCTAATGGATCTGGTGTTAGTAAATGTAAGACAGGGATGGAAGGGGCACCTCTACACAAACAGAAAACTATATCTTTTCACCACAAGATGATGAAGAATGGTTTTTGAACGTGTGCAAGTTCTGTGCATTTAACATTACTTCGTGAATATTACAGAAGTAGGTGCTTTGCATTGGATAAATGGCTGGTTGAATGCTTTGCATCATGAAACTCACAAAAGAGATGCAGGCTGCCAGTAGAAGGATTCTGACCAACAGGTCCTCGAACTGCTCCACCACCAACTCCCAGATACTCTTGCCTGATAAACACATACAGATAAATAGATATAGCCCATATTGTAAATCAAATTCAATGTTGATACAGTGTTAAGAATTCCTGTGATTATACATGCAAGACTGATGAACAAGCCGAATTAAATGGAAAAGGCAGTGATTGTGATTGAGGTGAAAACACATATTTGATTAATGACAATTAACTGTTTTTTTTATATCACTTTGGGCTGCTCCAAAACCAGCTGCAAAGACTGTTGCTGCTTTAGTTTGAGATAAATGCACAACCGATGTGAACACAATCCATTAGTTTCTTGAGTAGTGTGTGGTCTAGATACATCATCACCATACTGAAGTCAGTAACAAGTGGTAAACACACACACAAGGGCCCAGTCATGACAGGAAGTGAGAGGAACAGCTGTACAGGGATGTTAAAGGAAGCACAGCAGGTGTGTAATGTTTCAGGTTGGCTCACCTTCCTCTGCTGGCAGCTCTGTTGGTGATGAGAGACAGAGAATTTTAGTAAAGCACACCACTTACTACATTTGTTCTGATATTTGCAGAGTGAAACATGCAGCCAGGTCAATAGATTTGACCGTAAAACCATCAAGTATGAAATACATAGTATAAAGGAAACATTACATTGCACAATTCACACTTTCTTCACCAAACTGAGGCCCTGCTCCAATAAACAATAACACTTTACTCCAAAATGCATTCTCAAAAACATGATTTCTCTTCAATAAATATGAAGCAGAAGTATGAATATTCATGATGTTCCAGTTCCAGTTATTTGAACCCTTAAGCCAAGCAGTTATCTGCATACAGTTACATTCATGCCTATGCTTTCCCTGCTGTGATAAGCAAGAAAGAAAAGAGGCCTCTGATGCTTTCTTTATAAAGCTCAATGAGACTGCAATAACTCAGCAAACTCCATCTGCTGTGACAAAAGTAAATATGTTGACCTTGAGTCAAAAAGGGACTCTCGTGCGCTCAGTTTCAAAATACAAATAAATTACCCCCAATCTAAACTAAAACCAGTAGCAGTTGTCAGGAACTTGACACCCTGATGCACCTGCTCCACAAACATAACTCCTGCTTTGTGTCAGTCGGATAGTTTCCCTTAATTAGACCAGCATCACAAAGTCACACACAGCTTTGAAACCGACACTGCCGCTACTTGTCCTCCTTCACCTTCCCCTCCCCTTTCCCTCGGTGTCTCTGCTCCTGCCATTTTATCTTGTTAACCTCCGAGGTACCCCGTACGTATGCCACCTCTCATTCAAGCTAAATCTGATGCATGTGCTCCTTCTCCTGGACCTCCCCATCATGCCATTCACCATTATTTTCTACTGCTCTTTCTTTCCACTCTCCATCCAAGGCTCCATCCAAGTGCTCCATTCATCCATCCATCTTTTTCTTTCCCTCACCATTGTAGCCATACTTTTCCAGGCTCTTCTTAACCTGCTCAGGAGACAGCCCAGTGTCTTCAGTGACGCCAAAGTAGGCCAGAACGTCTTCCGACTCTTTGGTGTGTGCGTTCTCCATCCTCACTCAAACGGAGAGGCTTTGAGACAAAAGGGATAGGAAAAAATGTACAGAAATTACAGCTGGCCAAACACTGAAACTTAAAACAAATGAAGCGGCGTTCTACCCACCACTTTCTTGAAGAGTGGGATTAGGATTAAAAACTGGCAACCCCCTGTGCGTTCACACTTGCTCTCTCTTTGCCCCCTCTCTCTCTCTCTCTCTCTCTGGGCTGTTGCTCTCCTCTCAGAGCCCTGGACCGACAGAAAGTGCAACCCTGCAAACTGTCCTGAAAAGTTTTATAGCGATGAAAAAGTTGCCCCATTGGTGCTTGTCCACCATGCACCCCCCATCTCATTGGATGAGAACGTCACAAATAGGTGGGCAGGGATGGCCCCCGTGGTAAAGAATAGGCAGGGGTGGGGGGAGGTGGAGGGGGGAGAGGGCAGCAACTGCAGAGGGGTCCCAGCATGCTGGAAATAAGATGTGCATAAGAGAACATGTACGGTTAGCAAGGAGAGGCAACATAAAGACTGTCTGAATGGACACTGGTGGGCACGTGTGTGTCCACATGTCTGTAGACACACGTGGACACTTGTTCACTCAGCGAATGAATAAAAGAAATGTGAAAGACACTGAAAGATGTCGACTTTTCAGCTGTGGAGTACCTGATTTTTAAGCAGTTCCCAACCTTCAGATTTGGGGCCCCTTGACTTGTTTGATTTGTTTTGATTTTTTTCTTCTTCTTAAACTTCTCAGATGAGAAATTGTTAAGTGGAGGACATGAGACTGAAAACCGAAATTGAATGGTCATGCATCCCACCATGCAAAGAAACCCCACATCAGTGTGATCCAGGCACATGTATGTCTTCTACCAGCACAAGATCACCTAAGACAAACTGATGCAAAGTGGTAAGATGATGAATCAGAAACTTAGGTTGCTGATGGGTATCTCAGAGTTCATGTTCTTTGATAATACTAAGGTGCACCTGTATGATACATTCAATATGCTGTCTTTGCACTATTTTCAATTAAATATAAGTTTTCTACAGTCTGGTAATCAATATATTTTTATTGCCATTTTACACTGCCAACTTTTTTTTTAAAAACTGGGCTGGATAATAAAGTTAAACCCATGTGTTTGTGGAGGGTGTCACCTTTTCTTTTACTTTTACCTCTGTGAGGCAATCAAGGTATGATTGAAGTGACTTTCAACTTTAATTCAAGGGTTTTAACAAAATATGACATTTACTTTTTAGGAGTTATGGCCACTTATGGTGTACACAGTACACTAGTATACTATTATCAGAGGCTTAAGGAAACTGGACAAAGCAATATGGTTTTAAATATAAGGTTTGTGCTCTCATCTAAAATATCTTAGTGGTCATTCCACTTGACTTCTTTACCATCAAGTTAACCATATATCAAAAGAAGAACAAGAACAACTGCCCTTCTCTGCTAATAAGCATTATTAGTTGATAATAATTTAAATTATGTTTCCTCTATATTTGTCATATATATATATACATATATATATATGTGTATGTATATATATATATATATATATATAAAACATTATAACATTTTTTCTATTTTTGCATAGTACTGTTGTTGTAGTTTATCATGTAGGGCACAAGTGCCAAAATGCATGAACGAAATACATCATTAAATACTAAATTACACATTTTATTAATTAATTAAAATTGGAAATACAAAAATATAAAATTAAAATAACATTTTAATGAATTAAAATGTATTACATGAAATTAATTGATATGCTATTCATTATTTATGTATTTAACTATTATTTCGAACTGTAAATAACTGATGATACATTCAGTTAATTATTTAATCACATGTTTATTTCATTTTGCCAATTGTGACTCGTCGTAGATTATAGGTTATACTGCTCCTATTTATTCCAGCTCTATTCATTTTGCTGTTGTTATAATATGAATTTTTAAAATGTGGGACTAATAAATGTTATCTTATCTTATCTGATCTTGTCTTGTCTTATCTTGTCTTAAGCAGTCATGACAACTCAAGTGCAGCAATTTGAAGAAACAGTCCTTGAATGCAGTGGAGATGAATACTTTTTTAATAAAACAAATGTACTTGTGGACTGACTCAGAAAGCAGAGGAACAACTTTATGGTTTTATGATGTATTTCTTTCCATCCATCCATCCATCCATCTAAGTGCTTATCCAAGTCAGAGTTGCAGGGGGTTTCTGGAGCCTATCCCAGCTGTTATAGGGCGAGAGGTGGGATACACCCTGGGCAGCACGGCAGTCTATTACAGGTGACTCCACTTTGTATTTTTAAATCTATTGTAATGTTTCACTATGTATCACCCCATTCTCCACCTTCCCTCCTGTCATGTTACAACACTCTGAACCACAAAGCACAACACAGGAGCTTGCAAGTTTTTGGTTTATGTGTGAGGTCAGAAATTGTCATTCTAGGGGGGCAGGTGCCATATTTAAGCCCAGTGCTCAGTTCTTAGAATACATCCACAGTCCCAACTGGTCTGGTCTCGGTTACCTTGTCTTCACATATATCACATGACAAAGCAACAGGTGTGAAAATGCATGTGAATGCCCATGCTGAAAACATAACAAGTGTAAACAGACGGGAACCCTGCTGGGACCTGTTATCAGCTACAAATTGACTTACAAGTCATTAAAACCAGCAACAGAAAAAAAAAAGGTTTTGGCAGTTAGAGGCTGCAGAAACAACCCGTTAACACACCACAGCCTTCATGTTTCTTCTTAGGCCGATATGACCAGGTTTTTAGCATTTGCTTCTGTGTTTCAAGACATCTGATATGGTAAAAAATTGCCTACATAGTGTACTAATATATATTATTACACCACCTGCACATGAGTAATGATCACTTCATGAATGTCAGACTGAAAGATGCTCTGTGTTTGGTCTCAACCACCTTTAAAGGGAATGGTTGTTTTTTCTCTTTCTTTGATAAATATGAAGATTTGGCCCTATTCTTGGCTTTGTGTTTACACAAAGAGAAAAATCTACCAAACACAAACAAACACACTGGGGACAGATCAGTGTATAAGCTGTGTTTCAGTGTGCTACGAATCTTGTTTGTCCGTCATGGTTTCCTGCACCGGCCATATTCGCAGCTCTGTAAGAAAGAGCACTCCATTTTCTAAGAAAGATTTCTCCTCTGGTTCTCAGGTCATTACCTCTATGTCCATACATATGTACTTAAATAGAGGCACACTAGATTCAGATTAGTCCGGTGTATTTTTATTTATTTATTTTCCTTTTTTATTGTTATATCATTTTCATTTTTTATTGCTGTGCAGCACTTTGGTTAATGTCTGCAGTGTTTAAATGTGCTATAGAAATAAACTGGACTAAATTTGATCTATTTGTCTTTGGTGCTGAGCAGATAGAGTTTCAGGAGAGAATAACTGAGCGATGCTTCTGAAAATGAAAGTTTACAGTGAAGCTGAACAGCTAAACAGCTCAACAATAAGATGGAAGACACTGAAATCCTCTATATAGATGAATGGTCATGTTTCTATTTTAAAGTCCAATATTCATAACTATGAAAATCCAAGAACTAAATAAAAAATATAATTTAGGTTTAAGTTTACAGATCATACTTTCATCTGAGTAGTGGTGGTGCAGAGGAGAGATAGTGGACGTGCTGGACAAGAGATGTTGAAGATGGAGCTGCCAAGCAGGAGGAAAAGAGGAAGACCACAGAGACGATTCATGGATGTAGTGAAGGAGGACACGCAGAGGGTTGGTGTGCCTGAGGAGGATGCTAGGGATAGGGTGAGCTGGAGGCAGTGTAGCGACCCTTAAAGGGAGCAGCTGGAAGAAGAAGCAGAAGACATTCAGCGGAGTATAATGAAATTACCTGCTTGTAATTTATATGGTCAGAAATGAAGGATTCACACATTAATGTTGTTTTAAACAATTAATAAACTAATAAAATGTTTCACAGTTTTAAAAAAAAAAACATGTAGATACTTGTTCTTATATAATAACATCTTCTTAGCCTTAAGATAACAAAGGTCATTACTGTGAACTCAGATGTGGCCACCCACTCTCATAAGACATGTGGAAGCAGACTAGTCATAGTTATACAATATTCCCTTACTTCCTCTTAACTCCCGGCTTACCACCTTTTTCTCTTTCTAGCCCTACATTTACATTCATTCTTGCTTCTGTCTATCTCCATCTCCCCTGCAGGCTACGGTCTGTGTTGGAAACCCTCCTCTGTGTGCTTCACTTGTAACCCTCGATGCTGTTGTGGGCCCGGCTGTAGCAGTGCAAAGCTCAAGGTGGCTCACTGACATTTAGCTCAATCTCCCCCAGGGATCAGATTACTGCGCCTCGATCTAAACACTGTGCTCTAATACTAATAAAACACAGCAGTGATAATGCTGCGTCGCCTGCGGAGAGGCAGACACACACACACATACTCTTGTGTGATCTTGAACAATGAGAATGGGATTTCTAGAAGATGCGTTTAAGATCATTACGTGGAAAGAATAATTAGGTGTGTATCATGCGTGTAAAATCATTTGAGCCGGCTGTGTTTGTGATGAGATTTTAATTTGAAAGAACACTTTCATTGCAGTGACAGATTACGCAATTTGTCAAGCTATTTTTGGATAATGACTCAACTTGATTACACAAGCACAGCTCAGTGGTGTAAATGTAAAATACAAGCTTTTTTTCCTATCATTATTTTTAAATATAAATAACTTCTTTCCAGCACTGAACATTAAGATTTACTTTGGTTGAGTTCACGCTTTCAAGGTGCAAGCACTCACAGGGTTGAGTGTCACGACTGTTGACTTAAGGATATTTAAGTCCCACAGCATCACAGACAAGCAGGAGGGGCACAGTTCTTCTAAAACAGGATGTCCTTCACTGTCGACCCCTCGGTGCTCCATAGTCTGTTAAAAATCTCACCCCGAGACCTCTGCTGTTATCACATTTAGTTAAAACAACATGTTAATTATGAAGGTAGTCAAGTACAAGAAGAAAAAAAATATTTCGTATCTTTTAATATTTTAATGCGGCTGTTAAGCTCTGTTATTATTTATTTTTTAAGTAATCATTTAAATGTTTTGTGGTCAAAATGTAAGAGTATAATGATAAAATGCACATTATTTTTATTTGGCAAAAAGCTGCAAATTATGTTACGAGTATGTGTGATAAAGAAACAAAATAAAATCCTCACATTTGAGGCGTTAGACGCAGCATATTTGATTCGAGTGCTGTACACCCTGGTGCTAAAGTCTTTGTTCATGTAAGCTTCTGACAAAGCTGTCGACTCGCAGTTCATACAATATCACAAATATACTGTGTTGATACACACTTTGATGCAGAGAACTTCAGGGTGGCTCAAATACCAATTGGTGGGTTGATGGTTTACTCCCCATCTCCTCTAGTCAGTATGTTGAAGTATCCTTGGGCAAGATACAATTACCCCTGACTGAGTGTGTGAATGTTAGATAAGATGCTTTGGTACTGAAAAAATTACTTGTATGAATGTGTGTGTGACTGGGTGTCTGAGACCCGAGAGAAAAGGTGCTTTTTTTTTAAATTTCATTTTCTCATTTTCCTCCCTAAACATCTGTTTTATGGAATGGAATGGAACCTTTATTTGTCACATACAAGTAATTGCAGTGAAATTATTAGTTTGTTTGTTTGTCCTTTGACCTGAAACAGTTACATGCTTAATGATTTGTAGGTGGGACCGGGGACAGTTTAAGTCGTGATGTAACAAGTGTGTGTGAGAGCTCGTTGGCAGGCGGCTCAGTGTGGGAGATGGGCACGTCAGGGCTGCCTGCCTGCATGTGGCTGCTCATCACCATGATAGATACAGGAAGCACCAGGAATGGAGGATGATGAGGGCCAAAAGTAGCACCAGCAGCAGCAGCAGCAGCAGAGTGTTGTGCGTTTGTGTGTGTAGGTACTGCATTGTATTATTAGCTGAGGAAGGGCAGCTGTGGTTTGAAGTGCCTCACTGTTACTGTACCTATAGCAGCAGTTGTGCTGCTCTGGTATAAATAGTGCAGTGGGCATGTGGGCAGGCGGCTGTGACACAATGGCAGAAATTCTGTGTTCTTTCAGGGAGATTTGAGAATGTGACACCCTGCAAGTGAAGATCCCCCGCTCTAGATGCTACACTGGAGCTTGAAGGTTGAATCAAGGTGGGGATGAGCGTGAAGCACTTTTTCATGCATTATGTTATTAAATTATTCGGGTACTCTTACACCTGTGTGGGAATGAAGACGATGGGGAAAGAAATGAAGCAAAACGCAACTTTGTAGAGCCTGCCTAAAGAACACAAAACTTAACACCTTTTATAGCACAGTAATTTGGGATTTGAATTGTTTTTCTTTACGTGTCACACACACAACAGGTCATTCTCACACAGCTATGGAAGCTTTTTTCTGCCGCTGAAAAAAAAATCACATCCATAAGTCACAATTTTGGGTTATTATCTCAAAATTATAAATTACTAACAAAAACCTCCAACAAAATAACCCAAATCAGAGAAAATAACTTGAAATTTTTAGACATTAAGTAGAAATTCTGATATAATAGCCAAAAACATCTCAAATCAACACATCTTTAGAACATTTTCAGCTCGACGATCTCCGATTTACATGAAAATTTACAATGTTTGAACTTTAGCTTTATATATCAAATACTTTTCACACCTTGAAATCTGAGGCTGTGTGTTTCAAAATGAATCTCCCAAAAACTATTAAAGATAAAAGCCTTGAAAAAATTCACTGGTCTTCCTTCCCATCAAAATGAATCAGACTCCGTCATTTGGGACAGATACATACAAAACAGACATCGGTCAGACATTGCCTCAGGTTTCAATGTGCGAGCAAACGGCCTGAAAGTGGGCTGACAGACATCTTGAAAACATCAGATATCTTGAAAAGTGTTTGATATATCAAGCTAAAATTCCACATCAATCATGATATATGTCTAAACTTTATCATTTTGGACCAAATTCTTATGTAAATTGGAAATGTTTGAGCAGATACCTCAGGCTGATTCGATTTCTTCTCCAGTGGTGGAAACAAGCTTCCATACACAGGGCTTTAGGACTTTAACCCCACTTTCCCAGGTGAAAGGCCCTATGTAATTCATTGCACTGCACCATGTCTCAATTTTTGTATCTTCACTCTTTTCACTTTTCTCTGCATGTGGAGTGAAGTGACCTGTAAGTGCAGGAGCCCTATTTGCTGTATGATAAGAGTTACACTTTACTACCTTTTGACTGAGGCACAAAAATAGAGACATAGCAATGCTGTTGGTACTTTTGTAAAATTAAAATAAAGACAACAACAGACACAATGTTGATCTATTTGTTTAAGCTTCTTCAGCTAGACAAACCAATAACTTGCCCTTCCAAGGCATCGCTAATTTGGCCTAAAATGACACTTCTTTAATTTTTCTTTTGGGCCAAACAGTAATCCTGGAGCAGCTGGTCAACTCTTTGTCCAAATTCAAACCAAACATTGATATCATTTATAAAACCGTTCATGAGTGTGATTTGCTTCAATCTCCTGCCATCTCAACAATCTCTCGCCTGAAATGTCTTTATTCTCTGTTTCACCAGTCTGTGATTCCTTCCCTCTCCTGCATCCACTTCCTCACTCCTCTGCCAAGTGCCCCGAAAACCTGTCCCTGGAAGTAAATCAACGTCTTAACTGAGTGTGTCCCCGAGAACATAAAGTGAGGACACCCTCCAGGCTCTCGTGTTGCTCTCTTATGTCACCAAATCTCTGAGTGAGCCCCTCGTCCTCCCTCCTCTTTGGTCCAAGGAGAGAAAGAGCCACTTCCTCCTCAGAAGATCTGTTTGGACTTTGCAGTGAAGCCACATAAATGCACACACACACAAAACCAGACACACTCTCCACTGTGCCTCCAAGATCTGGTTGTGATTTGTTTACAGCGGCCACTCCACTCTTGCATTAGATTTATGGCATCAATTAATACCTCAGTAGCACCTACTTCTCTGCTTGTATTACACTTTCAAATCTCCATGACTTATGATTTGATACATCTTCTTACGGAGCGTGTCAGCTTGTTTACAACAAATGCAAATTTGATTAAATCAGAATGGGCAATGATGCTCTCAGATAACTACAGGATAGTCCATCACCTCCTCAATCACACAGGGCGAGGCCTTCAAGTGCTGTTCACACTTATAGTATTATTTTAAAGTGTAATCAAGGTGCCTGGGATTTTCAGCGTTTTCAGGGCCGTAACACTGAGTAAAAACACATTTTTATTAATCGGTTTTCCTTGTGAAAGTAAGAAAGTGCACTTTCCCCCATAAAGATGACCTCCTCTGTGACTTTAGTGACGACCTTTGACGACTTTTAGCTGATTTGACCACCATTTGAATAGTTTCTGGGTTTTTTTCCAAGGGGGGCTACATAGGGAGAGGCCACCCTCACTTACTGATGCAAACCCAGTCATCTTGCTCAATAAGCAGGCCTGAAATATGACAGAAACCAATCAGATAAGAAAAGAGCTTCAAAGGTTATCCCTGACTGATCAATAGTTTCTGAAAAGTGCATAATCAGTTAATTACATCGTGATTTTGCCTTCACATTGAAAAAACAAAGGAAGATGTTATAATGAAAAAGTGTAGTGAAGTGATAAAACAGGAAAAAATAACATAAATAAATAAATAACCTATAGAATTGCTTTCTAATTCCCAGTTAATAACAAAAAAATGTTTATCAAATTACTGCTGTTATCATTTTCTTTAATGAGTATGAAGACTTTAAATATTATATCTTAATTTGTGCTTTTTCTGCCAGAAGAAGAGAAGAGTTTTCTGAATGGACCTCGGAGCTGTGACTTCAGCTCACACTGCAACAAACAGAAAATGCTTATGCTAATGAGACAATGAGCACATGTGCCCATTGTGTGCCCCCGTGCTCAGCGGTGCATCACCCCGTTGGAGCAGTTTGACATTCTTGGAGCTTCGGAGTATATTTAACCCTGTGGCTCCCCTGCCAGGATGGCCCCTCCATATACGGCCCTGAGCGCGGGCAGGCCGAGAATGTCTGTGTGCAAACGGCGACGATGACAGGGTGACGGATGAGATTTGAGCAAAGATGGAGGGAGCCTGCTGTGAAGGAGCCGAGAAGGAGAGTGAGGACAACAGAGCACGGCGATGTACAGAGTCTAACACTCTCTGCTCATTTTTTTATTGAATACCTGTGGCAGACTCATTGTTTCTGCAGAAAGAGGGAGAAAGCCACTACACTGAAGAGTCCTACTATTTTTTTTTATTGAAAAGAAAATAGTAGAATACACAGACTGCACATTACATGCACTTCCTTAACTATTAAACACAGACAATCCTGAAAAATGCGTGAAAGAAGCTGTTTGCAGGATGGATGCAGGCTGTGATACGCAAAAAAACACCCCAAGCATAACAACAGCCGTGTGAGAGAAGGTATAAATGTGACCTTGCAGACACAAGTGTCAACTTTTCTGAGCATGTCACAGTATGTTCAAGTGTGAGTGTGAGGCAGGCAGACAGACAGACAGACAGACGGAGTGTATGGTATGCACTGGACAAGTGTGCGCACCAAGATGCAATTGTGAGTGCACAAACAAGCGTGTGTGTATTTGTGTGTGCGTGACAGGTGTTTAGCTGGTATGGTGCTAAGCTTTAAGTACTCTCCCAACCCAAGCCCTATTCCTGGTGTACACAGGCACACGGCCACAAAGACACAGGCACAGACACACACACTCTATTAAACTATTCATCAGTTGCACATTATTTTAACTATCCCTGGAAAACAGTCCAGTATGTATATTATTTTTGTTGAGCTTTGTCTTGTAATATTTAATGATAATAAGCTGTTTATAATCCAACTGACAAGATGAAGCTTCTATCTCTCAATCGTCCAAGTAAGCTAATACAAATGGGGGGATTTCAGTTTATAATTTCTCTCTGATTTTTTATTACCACACACTGGCAACCATTTTTATGGACCAATATTTCTTGAATGTCTCACAGAAATTCTTCAAATTTGGCATAAAGGATGAACTTCTTACATTCAAAATGTCGAGGTCACCATCGCTTTAACAATCAGGTTTCGGAGACAGCTCAATAATTCATACAGTAATTATGAAAAAAGATCAGAGATGTGAAAAACTAAGCGCACCCTTACTGCTTCCATGGGAATTAAGAGGGTCAGGAACAGCCAGGTGCTGCTAACCAAATGCAATGATTAACTGATCATCAGGAAATGTGAGCACGTCTATAAAAGCAGCAGTTTTGGAGCATTCAGGTGTGTCTTAACAAAATTTCAAGGAGGAAAAACATCAGCAATGATCTTGAGAACAGCAGATTTGGCTGCACATTAATCTGGGATGGATTATAAGGCCACTTGTAAATAAACTGAATGACAGTACAATTAGAAAAAGACTGAACAAGTATGACTTGTTAGAAAGCGTTGGCAGAAGAAAGCCTCTTCTGTGTAAAAAGAACATAGGAGCTCGGCTTAGGTTAGGGCCAGGGTTTGGTTTGGGTTTGTTGTTTAGCCACAGGATCTTGCAGTCATTGAGTCAGCCATGAACTTCTCTGTATCCCAAAGTATTCTAGAATCAAATGTGAGGATATCTATCCCACAGCTAAACTCACTTGTTTATGCCTCACACTCCTCTTGGGATGTAGGCCGTCGACAGAGGTCCTCCAAAGTGCTCGGTCTTGAGCCATGGCCTTAATCTGAGGCCAAGTGTATCCCAACTTCTCAGTATCCTTTTGGAGGTCTCTCCGCTGTGTATGCTTTGGTCTTCCTTCATGGGCTGCGGTTTCCATGTCAGGGCTTGTTTGGTAATGTTTCTGCCTGGTTCCTCAGCTTATGTCCTATCCATCGCCATCTACTTCTTTCTATCTCTTCCTCTACAGGTACTTGTTTTGCTTTTCCCAGAGGTTGTGATTGCAGATCTTGTTAGGCAGATCTTGTAAATTTTTCTTAGGCAGATATTGATGAGCTTAGAGATTCTGCACCACGGAGCAACACTGATTTAACACTGGAGCTGAAGAGTTTCCTCTTGGTGTGTTGCCGACAGCTAAAGCTTGACTCAAATTGTGTTGCGCATCAGGACAATGACCCAAAGCACAGCAGCAAATTTATGACAAAATGGCTGAAAAAGAAAAGAATCAGGCTGTTGCAATGGCCTGTCAGCCTGACTGAAATGCTGTGGTGGGACAATCAGAACCATTGCCTGCAAATCTTACTGATATAAAGCAATGCTGTAAAGCAGAGTGGAGCAAAATTCCTCCATGATGATGTGAGAATTTATAAATGGGATTTTACTTTTCCTCTCTATTTGAGCTCTCAAAGCACTTTCTTGCTTCAAGCCTCATTCACCCACACATTCATACAAGTGCCTTTTCTATGCCTAAGCACTTTTAACCTAATATTCACACACTCCAGCATGTGCTTCAGGGGTAACACGGGGTTCTGTATCTTGTTCAAGGATACTTCGACATGCTAGAGGACCCAGAGACCAAACCAGTGAACTTTGGAATGGTAAACGGCCTGCTCTACTTCCTGAGCTTCATCCACATAGAAAACGATTACCTCAAGCCAGTGTTTTTCTGTGATAGTCATTCCAGTTTCAAACATAAACATCAAACATAAAAAGTGATCTGGACATGGGCTTTTAAGTCTATCTGCATGTCACTCGTCTACAGCTCTCATACAGCGCAAAGAAATTAAAAGACAACCGACAAATTAAATCAGAACTTTCTCACACGTTTTCTTGTCAGCGGTGAATTGCAGCTTATTTACTGTACGTGCAGTCAGCTTTGGGGAATTGCTGAATGCAGGACCACTGGATGTTGCTGCTGAGGCCTCTAAATCACCTGCAGTATGTGTGGAGCTCAATTACTGCACTGGTGATCGAACCAAAAGAGCCCGGTGATGAAAGATGAGCCAAGTAAATAATATGAGCGCCGCTCTGGAACAGCTCACTGAGGGAGCTTAAGATGAACAAAATAATAATAATAATAATACACATGCCATATCAGCGTAGAAAGAAAATTATGCATTATGCAAAATAAGTTTTTTGTTTTTATTAAGTGAAACCAGTTATAGTGTCTTTAATAATCTGCATTATTAACGATGTAATTGACAGTGCAAAGGGTCAGGACTACAAAGGACTGCAAAAATAGTTAGCTGAACAGCAGGTCCCATTTCTCCAGAGCCAGTTGACAACACTTCCTATTAATAGTGAGGATTGTCCTTGGGTATTTATATAAAAGGAGTGTGAGTGTGCGTGCATGAGGAAAGTAAGGCAGAAGGGGATGAGGCTTTCTCGGAGAAGACAGATAGGAAAAAGCTCGTATTACAGCAGCCTTACGCACTGCTCTGCTAATGCGTCAGACTTTGCTCAACCCAAAACCTCCTCCTCCTCCATCTTCCTCCACACAGTTAATGTCACTTATTCCACGTAGCTTAGTTTTTATCTGTAATTTTCTCCACTGTTCTCTCTCTCTCGTACACACACACACACACACTAAATCCTAGTCTATTTTTAGTGTGCTGTGGGGTTTCAAGGTAGAGTTGTGTTGACCCCTTGTCTCACCCCAGCTCCAGGCCTTACAAGGACCCTCTGGAGGACACGGTTGTCTAGCAACCAGCCTGTGTTTGCACCTAAGCTGTGAAGGTCCACCGCTCAACCCACACCTGCCCTTCATCATCTTAATTATCGCCACCCCCCATTCGTCTTCATATCATCGTCGTTATCTTTATCACGGTGTGCTAATACAGGAAGAGCGGCATAAAGATGTGCTATTATTTCTCCAGTTGTTGTGCGGAAATCGGAGAGTTTACAGTTGGCAGCTGGTTTGTAATGATCGCCCGAGGCGCTTAAACATTTTATGTGCCAGCTGTAAAGATGCATGTCGTGCTCTCTAGTGAAATTAAAATGTGCATCAGGCTGTGAAAAAGGCAGCACCACGAGAAGAAGACAAATTCTCCCAAACACACTGCTCAGCTCACACTCTGCCTGCAGTACTGCACAATAAACCTCCATGCTTTATTTCATCAGATGTACGATGCTGCAAATTTTGGTATTGATCCGACAGCAAGTAAATACAGGGCAAATATTGTCGATACCGATACCAAAAGCGATACCTTTGACTTACAAAGGCTGCTAATGTAGGGGAGAGCAGTGTGTCATGATTTATGAGATGAATCATCATCAATTTGCAAATTCTGAACAAACTTAATTAACCACTAAATCGCAGTGCTTTTTACTTTCCATAATAATTTATTAATATAATAAAACACACCTCTCGGCTTTTCATGTATTTAGAAACTGTTCCTTTTTTGGGGGGGGGGGGGGGGGGGGGGGTGCTGTACACTATAAATAAAATAGACCTGA
>VVHJ01035123.1:0-11576 GCA_015107715.1 Tylochromis polylepis
GGGGGGGTGTGGGGGTTGGGGGGGGGGGTTTGGGGGGGGGGGGGGGGGGGGGGGGGGGGGTGTGTGTGTGTGTGTGTGTGGGGGGGGTGGTAGCAGACATCAGGATGGGGCCATTCAGGTTGCTGTGTCTGTGACTAAGTCTGTCGTCTGGACTGTGTTGACTCGCTCCTCTCTGGATGCTGCGGAGGAGTTTGTGGACAGCTGAAAGCAGGTTGCTGTCAGCAGAGCAGTGGTGTTTTTAGCCACCGGCTGTACCTGGGATCTTATCTGCTGACATCAGGCAACATATTTGGATGGAGCACTTGCATGCCTGCTAACACTTTCTTGTGCCGACTCCCTCTTAAATACCAAAGACTGGAGATTTGATCCTGGTCAATGTATATAGCACTTACCTCAACTCCCCCAGAAATGAAGTAAGTACTATGTATTTTCATTCATATCATAAATATTTACTCCTTTTATTTCTTTTCCTCTTTTTTTTTACTCCAGCTACTTACGGATTTTTAAGTTTTATTTTTATGTATATAATAAAAAAAACATAGTTTTATAGTTTCAGTTTTATTCAGAACTCCAGTTACTCTTCATGGCTTTACAGTCCTGTAATGCAATTAATCTAACTACGCTCTCAGCCAAGATTAACCGGTTTAGAACATGATCCCATTAGTGACTGACAAGAAGAAGCTGTTTGTGCGTGTGTGGGCTTGTACAGGTCTGAAGGTCTGAAATATGGTTTTGTACTGAACATTTAGTCAAATCCGATTATACTGAAACAAAAGAAACTTTTTAACATTTACACTTTCTAAAAAAACATGTCCCATTTGACTGTGGACTTCAGTGTGAAGCTTCTCAGGATTATTTGTTAGGGCACAATAATTAATTCGAAGCTGATGAAATGTTAACAACAAGAAGAACGTTCCATCCAGTAAAATGACTCTATAACACAAAAACACCTTGCTGTTTCCTCCTGGTGCAAATTGATAATAAATAATGCAGCTGCTGCAGTGGCTGTAACTCTTAGCTATATTTTTTTCACATTCATCCATCACTGGGTCACACAAACCTGCTCTCTCATTTGTCTCTGACTTGGTGAGAGAAGTGTTAATGAGAGGATTACGGCAGAGTATCGCCTGCTTCCTCTCATAGTGCTAAAAATAATGAAAGGGAGAGAAAAAGGGGGACATTCAATTAGCAGCACTCATCACTCCCGTGGAATAGGATTTCTATGTAACGGTAATTTTTTTAATTTCTGGGGTTTTATGAATTCCTCGAGTTTTCATCTAAAGTATGACATCACGCCAAGATAGAGTGCGATGTGGCTGCTACTTGCCTGCTGTTTGCATGTATTTTCTGTATTTCACACATTGAAATTTATAAGAGGAGCTAGGAATCGTCCATCTGTGTGCCTGGAAGGTGACCAGGTGGTCTTCTTATAGTCAAGCTTTCAACACCGCAGTACACACACAATGGGGGAGGTGCGTGTAACTTGGGAAGTGTGCGTTTTCACGTGGAATTGTATGCATACACAAAAAAATCAACATCAAAAATCATAATAATAACAAGGCTTTGGCTTTGAGGTTCCTTTCCGAAAGCAACCTCTTGTTTCAAGCTCTCTGTTGCCTTTGGTGAAGCTTAAGCTTTGACAAAAAAAGAAAAAAAAAACTTGATATCATCATTAATAGCTCCAAATAACATACTCTTCACCACTGAAGCTTCCATTTGTGTTCTTTTTAGACTGTGAGCTGCAGGGCAAGGGGAAAGGTCAGGGTCACTTTATTTCATTTTTGCTGTTCTTGGTAATCCATCACACCAGAATTTGTAATGGGCTTATTGAATAGCAGCAAAGTCACTTTTAGTTCATAAGTAGACAAAAGAGATGTCAAGCCAAGCAAGTCAGTTTTGTATATTTTTTCTTTAGCTTGATGCTGAGGGATTAGCATAAAGCTATAGTGCTTGTTATTTTCTTACATGTTTTAAACACATGCCTAACTGTCATATGACAGACACAGCCGACTCCCTTCTCATTAAAAAAATGCATTCACACCTCAGTGGGACTAGAGAAAGCTACTCTGGGCTGCTCATTATGGAAAATTGTGTTTTGTTTTTCAACACAAACCTCCTCTCAACGGATTACCTGTGACTGTGAAAACTTAAATGATAACTGAGAGATAGAAAGAGAAAGTCTAGACAGGTATCTTAGTTGACAGTTTGGCATTTTCTTGGGTTTTTTTTTTTTGTCTCGTACTCTTTTTTTTTCAGTGCAACAACATTGTTAAATTGAAGCTCTGTTTAATCTGTGCATTGTAACAATTCCTGAAAAGTCTTCCACACAATTAGTTTTATTTGATTAAAAATAAAATAAAAAAAAAAACGAAAAAAAAAAAACTGTTTCACAGTTTCCACAAAGATCTAACAAAATTCTGCTCTAAGAAGATTGGGTCTACACAATCGCCCCTCAGAAAACTGAGATGAGATACCCCAAAGGACTGTGATTTCAGAAGCAGCAGCTTGTAGTCAGCTTGCATCTTTTGGAATGCTCTCTTAACCATGAACAAACAGTGTTAGAGTGACAACTTGGCAACGCTTAAATGCTAAACATTTTTCATCACACAGTGTTTTGATTTGAGCTATAAACAGTTTTCAAAGGCTCCTGTATGTTGTTGCAGAATCAACAGAGCCTTCTCTCTCACAGTTGGCCGCACATGACCGAATGTGACCACAGCATGATCGCTACAGCAGAGATCAAAAATGTTCTGTGGTCAAGAGTGTTCTTTTCACATTGTCTGACTTGATGGTTTTGCTTTTAATAAATGGGCGTTTCACTTGTTCTTTCTTCATATCGCAGTGCCAACAGTATGCCTAAACAAGTGGAGGTGAGGATGCACGAGAGTCACCTGGAGCCCATTGAGGCCAGGCCCCAGTCGAAATGTGCCCAAATCTGCTCCAAAATGTTCAAGAACCTTCTTCTCACTCTCACTGTCCTTGGTAAGATCCCTCGCCCTCTTTTGTTTTCTTTCAATTACTTTTTATCATTATACGTTTTTAATCTCGAGAGCCTAATAAAAAGCAGGGCAAGCTGATACTGACTATCACTGAGTTCAACCTTATGCTAGCTCAATTATACGGCTTGTAATATGTGGAGGAGATGCCATCTGTGCTCAGACAGAAAGATGACTGAGTGTTCTGAACTTTCCCAATTCTGTGCCGCCTGTTGCTATCGAAAGCTCTGTGCTGTACTGGACATACAAACAGCCTCTGGCGATGCATGAAACGTGCTGTCATTTTACCACAGGCTCATTAGGCTCTAAAGGAAAAAATTTTTTTTTTCAAAAAAGGAAGGGATGTAAGGTCTTAAATTAGATTTGTTTAAGCAGTACTGCTTTCTGATGGTGTGTTTCTTATGTGGTCTCTCCCAGTCATACAGTCTATAATTACAGGAATCTTAAAAATGTAAATTAAAAAACGTGTGCACGTTTGACTTATTCAGTTTCTTACCGCGTTGCACTTGTATGGATGTGGGCTTGTGTGAGCATGCGTACTGTATACATCCAATGGCACCCGGCTGGACGCTCACAAAGCAAGTGAGCCAGCGTGATCATTGATCATCTGTCACTTGGCAGATGAAACCTTGAAAGGGAACTTGCAATTGCTCCAAAGGGAAAGCACAGGAAATCAAGTGCCATCCAAAACCATCGGGTGTGCAGAATCCACAGG
Source organism: Tylochromis polylepis (assembly GCA_015107715.1). NCBI lineage: Eukaryota > Metazoa > Chordata > Actinopteri > Cichliformes > Cichlidae > Tylochromis > Tylochromis polylepis. The sequence continues at coordinate 3,712 of VVHJ01035123.1, forward strand.
ATGCTGCTCGACTGGGGGATAGATTAAAGCACTGAAGACAACTTAGGTTTTTTTTTAAAAAAAGAAACAACAAAAAAACGCTGGAGGCCTTGTGATCAGTTTGTGTTATGAAACAATATATTGGGCTGTGTTATCTTTGGCAGCGGAAGTGCAGCCCTGGGAGGATGTTGGAGTTTTGTCTGGACTAAGACAGACAGACACAGAGGCCAACCACCAGGCCTGGTAGGCAGGGGAGTGGGGTGGGGGTGGGAGCATACAGAGGTCAGCTTTAATTTCTGGCAGGAACAGCATGTGGCAAGAAAGAGTTGTTAGTTAGAAGAGACATTATGGGTTTCAGGGTCAACAATGATTTTGTTCGAGAATAGATGATCTTTCAAATGTCACAATATTCAGGCTATTAAAGAATGGAGATCAGAGGAAAGGTAAGGTTGCACACACAAAAAAAGGATAATATGAAAATAATCGAAATATCTCAACGAGACAAAAATTGTGCCTGAGATTAGAGTGAAACACATCTTTTTACCCACCATTTATTGAAGCGTTTGAAAAAACAAAAAATGAGAAAAAAGAGTTTGCAGAGATGACAGATGCTTCACCAGTGAGTCTGACATGCTGCTCCTCCTCTCTGCTTCAGAGAAATCTGATCTTAATCCCCCATGAGTTTTACTCACTGTCAGCAGGTTTGCATTTTATTTTCAGAACCCACTGTCCTCCCTAAATATCTAGCAGACGCCTTCTCATGCATTACCAAATAACTGAAATTATAAGGCAGGAAGCTAAGATGTTACTAAGATGTCTTTGAGGACAAATCCTTCGAAAATTCTTTATTTCATAGTTTGAATTAATGCTATTTTCAAGTAGCCAAGATTTAAATCATAGTATTTTGTTATGTTTTATTTGCATGTAATATCTGACTTACTTTAGTCAGCACTTTGGTCAGTGGTTGGTGTTTTTAAAGTGCCTTGTAAATAAAGTTGGCTTGGCTTGGCCACTTTGTTTCTGAAATTCACTTTGTTTCTCTCACATAATTTCACATTTTGGGATTTTTCAACTTTTGATTTTTCTCGTTGCACTTCAGGTGTGGTCTTGGGGGCTGTATCAGGGATGCTGCTTCGTGTTGCTTCCCCAATCCACCCAGATATTGTCATGGTGATTGCTTTTCCTGGAGACATCCTGATGAGGATGCTGAAGATGTTGATCCTGCCACTCATTATCTCCAGTTTAATCACAGGTGCAGTGTAATTTATCACAGCCAAATATATTAGGAATATTAAGTTCCTAATTTACACCTTTTGATGCTCTAATACACTAAAATAGACTTGGTTAAAAAAAAAAAGCCATAACGCAATGAGAAAATACCCTTATATAATCTACTAATTGTCTTTGCATAGTACAGCCTTCGCGTCTCGTGGCATTGAGTCAACATTTCCATTGGATACGTCCTAGTAATTAACAGGCAAACATGATCTTGCTTGTTTTGGGTGCAGGTCTCGCCGGTCTTGATGCCAAATCTAGCGGTCGCCTGGGCACCAGAGCTATGGTCTACTACATGTCAACCACAGTTATTGCTGCTATCCTGGGAGTTATCCTGGTGTTACTCATCCACCCTGGCAACCCCAAACTGAAGGAGAATCTAGGCGAGGGCGAGAAAAATGATGATGTGTCTAGTCTGGATGCCTTCTTTGATCTGATCAGGAACCTTTTCCCAGAGAATCTAGTGCAGGCTTGTTTCCAACAGGTAATGGATTTAGAGGATTCATTCACAGTTTGAAATTCTTTGTGTGATATCTGAACATTTGTCTTAGTACTGGATGAATGCCATCCCATCACTTAATTGGGAATATTACATAAAATCATAGAACATAAAATTGTGTATGGGGAAATGTGTAGGCTTACATTCATAAAGTGTTTGGAAGAGGCTACCAACAGAGAACTACAGGCATTGATGCCTGATAAACCAAAACAGCTGCACATTCAATTCCTATTCAATTCAATTTTATTTATATAGTGCCAAATCACAACAACAGTTGCCTCAATGCGTTTTATATTGTAATAGAAAGAAAACGGAGAAAACCCCAGCAACCCCTCCTTGAGCAAGCGCTTTGGGGACAGTGGGAAGAAAAAGCTCTCCTTTAACACGAAGAAACCTCCAGCAGAACCAGGCTCAGGGAAGAGAGCCAGAGATTAATAACTAATTAACAGCTAATGATTTAATGCAGAGTGCTGTATAAACACATATACGTATAACACAACACGTATAAACACAGTGAGTGAAAAAGGTGATTGAAGAAAAAACACTTAGTGCATCATGGGAATCCCCAAGAAGCTTAGACTTAAAGGATTCAGGGTCACCTGGTCCAGCCCTAACTATATACTTTATCAAAAAGGAAAGTTTTAAGTCTAATCTTAAAAGTAGAGAGGGTGTCTGTCTCTCAAATCTAAATTGAGAGCTGATTCCACAGAAGAGGGGCCTGGAAGCTGAAGGCTTTACCTCCCCTTCTACTTTTAAATACTCTAGGATCAACAAGTAGGCCCGCAGCCTGAGAGCGAAGTGCTCTAATGTGGTGTTACGGTACTATAAGGTCATTAAGATAAGATGGAACCTGATTATTCGAGACCTGTATGTTATAGGAAAGATATTAAATCTGAATTTAGATTTAACAGAGAGCCAATGAAGAGAAGTCAGTGTAGGAGATATATGCTCTGTCTTTCTAGTCCCTGTCAGTACTCTTGCTGCAACATTTTAGATCAACTGAAGGCTTTTTTTTAGGACATTTTGATAATAATGAACGAATCCAGCGTAGAAGTAATAACTGTATGAACAGTTTTTCAACATCACTCCGAGACATGTTTCTAATTTTAGAGTTCAAGTGGAAGAAAGTCCTACATAATTGTTTAATATATGCATTGAATATCCTGGTCAAAAATAATTCCAAGATTCCTCACAGTGTTATTGGAGGTCAAGGTAATGCCACCAGAGTAAGCCTTTGCTTAGATACCATATTTCCAAGAATTTTAGGCCGGAGTACAATAACTTCAGTTTTATCTGAATTTAGAATCAGAAAATTAGAGGTCACCCAGGTCTTTGTCTTTAAGACATTCCCGCAGTTTAACTAACTGGTGTGTGTCATGGTGTATGTTCATGGATAGATAAAGTTGGGTGTCATCTGCATAGCAGTAAAAATGTATGCTATGCTATGCCTTCTAATGATACTGCTAAAGGGAAGCATGTATAATGTAAACAGAACTGGTCCTAGCATGGAACCCTGTGGAACTCCATAATTAACCTTAGTGTGAAATGGACTCTCCATTTAAATGAACAAATTGGAGTCTATTAGGTAGCTATCATACAAACCACTGCAGTGCAGCACCTCTAATACCTACAGCATGTTCTAAACGCTGTAATAAAATGTTATAGTCAATAGTATCGAACGCTGCAGTGAGGTCTAGCAGGCCATGGACAGAGATTAGTCCACTTTCAGAGGCCATAGGATGGTCATATGTAACCTTCACTAAAGCTGTTTCTGTACTGTGACGAATTCTCTTCAAATAAACCATTCCTTTGCAGATTATCAGTTAGCTGTTTTACAACTACTTTATCAAGAATTTTTAAAGCAAAATATTTTCAAAGTCATTAGCTCATTACTGTATATCCTTAATGCTTAATTTCTTTCAGATTCAGACAGTCACAAAGAAGGTGGAGGTGGTTATTGAGGAGGATGTCAATGCCACCACAATGGAGGGCCTAGTGGCTAACATTACAAAGGAGCCTCAGTACGTCATCAAAAAGTCACTGCAGTTCAAAAGTGGCATGAATGTTTTGGGTATGTAACACTTACTGCAACTGAAAACACATAGCAATATAGCTGCAGTATATGGCCAAGTAACATTAAACACGTTTACAGCTCTGCTTACGAATGATGCTTAGAACTAAGCACTAACATCAGCATGCTAAAATGCAGACAATGACGAAGCTAAGATGCTAATGCTAAGTGGGTAGCAGGTAACCGAACATGTATACACATTGAGCACATTCATCATCTTAGCCAGCTTAGCCATCAGCATGACAGCGTTTGCCAACTAGCACAATACACAAGTACGGATTGCTGTCTGATGGAAATGTTCTAAATGTTCTGCAGTTGAGACATTTCCATCAAAACCACCATGCAAAGAGAACAAGTCAGGGAATAATCAAAGTCATTTAGATTCATTCCCTTGGCACCATATTGATTTAATTTCATGGAAAATAGATGTTCAGATATTTCAGATATTCCAGTCATACTCTAGAGTCATGAGGCTAGAATGACTGGGAATAGGTTTTGAAAGTTGCAAATATCTGGACAGGCCTATTGGTTTTTAAATGGAAACCCTATCATCTTATAAGAATTCCCTGATGCCGGACACATCTCACCCTTCAGCACTGGTGGTATTCAAAATGTGACACATTTATGATTTTTTTGTCACAGGTCTGATTGGTTTCTTTATTGCATTTGGCATCTGCATGGGCAAGATGGGAGAGAAGGCCAGGCTCATGATTGAATTCTTCAGTATCCTCAATGAGATTGTGATGAAACTTGTCATCATGATCATGTGGTTAGTGTCACTCAAGATTTCCATTGACTCATTTTAAAACTCAATTAAGTCATTTGAATCAGAAATGACTTAATTTAGTGTGTTTTTTGCTCATTCCAAGTTATTTGTCAAGTCATTGTAACACTTTTAAAGATAATAGCTTGCTTGTAACAGGAAGATTTTATGAGGGCTAACTATATTACTATATTGCTAAATGATTAAACACATGCTTTTTCTTCTCATCAGGTATTCTCCCTTTGGTATTGCCTGTCTGATTTGTGGCAAGATCATTTCCATTAAGGATCTGGAGGTTGTGGCTAGGCAGCTCGGCATGTACATGGTGACAGTGATTATTGGCCTCATTATCCACGGAGCAATTTTCCTCCCCAGCATTTACTTTGTTATCACCAGGAAAAACCCCTTTACCTTCTTCCTGGGCATCTTCCAGGCCTGGATTACTGCTCTGGGGACAGCCTCCAGGTTAGCATCAGAATGGATGGATCGGCGAAAGAATTACTGTCTTAATATTTATAATATTATTATACATTTATAAACTTGTTTTGCTTTTCCCCTCTAGTGCTGGTACACTACCTGTCACCTTCCGTTGTCTGGAAGAGAATTTGGGTATTGACAAAAGAGTCACTCGTTTTGTGCTCCCAGTCGGTGCTACCATCAACATGGATGGAACTGCTCTGTATGAGGCTGTGGCTGCCATTTTCATTGCCCAGATGAATGGTGTCCACCTTGACCCTGGTCAGATTATCACCGTCAGGTCAGAAAAAACACGGCTTTGCATTTAATATTTAACATCCCATCCTAGCTTACACATGCATAAGAAAGGGTTTTAGAAATTGAGTCCTCCAGAATGGCTGCATCTGTGTGCAGTTCTTCCATTGAAGCTATTCTTAGTCACCAAAGTAAGAATTGCAGTTCTCACTATTTAAATAGTTTAAATTGAGATAAATGCAGTTCCCACAGTTAGATCATCATAATAAAGATAAACTCAGCAGAAGTGTTCTTGCATTTAGTAGTGAGCTGAAAAGAAATTTAGAGTACAGCAAATTAAGCACCCAGAGGAAGCAGCCATATGCCCCAGTTCCTTGTCTCATGCTAAGTAGGAAGCTTAGACAGAATTACCAGTCACTCGCTCTTTTCATTGTAACAATCTTTCCAAAATACTCTTATAATCCAGTGAGCTGCAGATAGATGACCTTGGCTCTGACATTTTTATTGGATATAAATCCACGGACCTTCAAATTAAACATCCAATCTCTCTCTCATCTCTGCGAGCATCTCTTCATAAAGATGAAGAACCTACTCTGGTGCGCCTCAGCCTGAGCACAGCAGAAAATGAATGTCTCCTTTTAACTGTGAGATGCAGTGGGTGTAATGTTCACTGGTGTTTGGAGAAGTGCATCAGGGTGTGAAGAATGGGGTTAAGTGAGTGGTTTTGGAGAATGTGATTGATTGCCCACTTTCCCATATCTTCACCCAGTCTGACTGCCACCTTGGCCAGTGTTGGGGCCGCCAGTATTCCCAGTGCTGGCCTGGTGACTATGCTGTTGATCCTAACTGCTGTAGGCCTGCCAACCCAAGATATCAGTCTCCTGGTTGCTGTGGACTGGCTGCTGTGAGTTTGATTAAAGAAAAATATATATTGTGGTTGCATAGTACAAGGCGCATTTGCCTTTGCTTTTGTAGTAGGGTTTTGTAAACCTTTTACTAGCATGCAAAGCCATCTTTCATGCTGATTTCTGTCTCATCAGTGATCGATTCAGGACCTCAGTGAACGTGGTGGGCGACTCCTACGGTGCAGGCATCGTGTACCACATGTCGAAGGCAGAGCTGGATGAGCTGGATGCACACACGGCTAAGTCGGATGATATTGAAATGATGACAAAGACCCAGTCTTATTACGATGACATGAAGAACCACCACGAAAATAATTCCAACCAGTGCGTCTTAACCGCTACCGATACCACAACTGCTAGCGCCACTGCTAACAATTCTGTTGTAGTAGATGAATGCAAGGTACATTTAATGCTTACAGACATAGAGACCTGTATATAACCCTCTCTCATGTTGCATGCTCACCCTGCACCTTGCTTGATTCTGTTTGAGTTTTAAGCATTGCATCTTTGTTTACATTAATGTAAATACGCCCGTTGTTATTTTGTTTCAGAAGTGAAGCAATGGAACAATAGTTGGGTGTATGCATGTTTTAATTTCTCTGGAATAGCAGCTTTTCTGTGGAAAAACAACAACAAAAAATTATAGTTCATGTCAAAACATTATTCGGCATCAGTACATATGAAAAAAGGATAAAATTTCTCTCCCCCAACAGTTAGCCTAATCTGATTACTGGAGCCTATTGGGGTTTGGCTCCAGTTCATAAGGCACAGCAAGATAATCCTCATTATGACACTGAGGAATTATTTAGCAGCCCACCTCTATCAAAACTTTCAGAATGCATTTATTAATAAACACTTTTTCTTTAAAGAAATGTCTTTAGACATAATTTTAAATATTGCTTATGTTCAAATTATTGTCCAGTGTGGCGTATTCTGCTTTGTCTTAGAATGCAGCAGATTTCACCTGTTAAATGGGAACGTTTCCAAAGCATTGCCATTTTCTGTAGGATTTTAAGAATACAGAAAGGGAAGTGCTAGCGCTAATTAGCAGTTCATATATTCCCTACACACCAACTACGAAACCGTCAGTGAGTCATTCCCTACAAGGGTTTTTTTCTGTTTTTTTGCATTTTGACACCATCTATTTCTGTCCGCTGTGAGAAATATGCTGTGAAATCTAGAGGGGAGAAGGAGCTCCCATAATGTAAAACATTTTAAATTCTATCTCTGAATGTATTGCAGTCTTTTAGAATAATATATATAAGTTCATAACGCTTGTTCTCTGACACACACAGGCGGGCGGGAAAGGTCTACTGATGAGCCTATTCATTTATTAAAGGATGAAGGGCGTTACCTAGCAACGCTGGTAACCTGTCGCACAAGCAATCTGCCCATGGCAAAAAGTTCTATCCTCCTTTCTCAGACTTGCTTTATTAATGGACACTTACATATGAATGTTACACAAAGCCTTGCTATTTCCAGTATTTCCACACCATTTTCCCCTGTTTTCTGTTCTGCTTTGCCTCACTCACATTTCTAACCCCATTTCAAGTTCAATGAAACACTGTAGAGTGCTTGCACAATAGCTAAAACATAACTATGCATTCATTTGGTAGTGTTCTGTCTTTTTTATGCAATTTGTATATTTTGCATTTAAAATGT
>VVHJ01035123.1:15124-26538 GCA_015107715.1 Tylochromis polylepis
AGGGAGGTGAAACTGATGTCAATGTGAATTTGATTTCTTTGTCAGCACTGTATTCTTCTCTCCTCTCTTGTTTCTTTTCATCCGTGCTGAATGACCTTGCCTTGAAGGTGTTCAATTCAAACAAATGCCAATTAAAGTAACAGTAGGAAACTTAACATAACATCTAGTGCAGCACTCTGTCGTTTGTCTACTTTATACTTTATACATCACGATGAGCATGCAGTGTTCTGCTCAACATACTGCATAGACTGATGTATATACGGACCATCTTCACATTTTTCTCCAAATGCACACATAACAAAAATGCAAAGATAAACAAACAAACAAACAAAAAAGCACTTAAACATTGGAAGATCAGTACATTTATAATTGTTATGAGTGAGTAGAGCACTGACACTCTAACATCTTGTGATCTTCAGGACACACACACACACACACACACACACACACACATATTACAGTGAATAGCCGACAGTATCACCGATGGGGATTGTGTGTTGGACCAATATTATGTTCAAACTCACGGTTTTAGAAGCATGAATTAAAATAATATGATAATTATTTTTTGCACCACTATCTTAAAAGCATGATATTTTGAAGTGCCTCCTTGCACTTTGTGTACATAATGTAGGTAACAGATGCTTTTGGTTTATTTTATTTTTTTTTTTCTGGGGATGTGGGGGTATCAAAGTGGTACGTAGAAATATAGTTTCATTGCTGTGACATTTTTAAATGTAATCTTCTAGAAAAAAAAATCATCGATGTCACGAGTAAAGTTAGATTAGAGAAAATGTATAGAGAGGAAAATATGTCATAAATTGCTTGTTCTTTTTTATTCTCTAATACCCGTTAACTAGTTGTTTTAATTAACTGTCACATTCCAGCATATAAATATCTTTTTTCTTTTTTATCTAATGTAAGTGTTTTGAATGTTTGTTCCATGAAGATTTAAGCAGTGTGAATTCATTTTCATTGTACATACATAAATATATAATAGTTCTGTTCAGTGGCATTGCAGAATTCTCCAGAAATTATAGTAATCCTGCAAAAAAAACAAAAAACAAAACAAAAAAAAAATATTTGCATGAAGAAGAGAAAGAAAGAGACTGGGAAAGAGTGAGATGAGATAAAAAAAAATGAGCAAGAGGAAGTTTCTGGTTTGATGAGGGGGGGGCCAACATGAGTAATTGGGGTGGGAAATTATTATTATAAAGGTTAAGACATGAAAACAGGGGAAAAGGTCAGATTTGCTCTGTATGTAGGATAGTGATGAATCAAACATAGCCTAAGAGTTGATATAAGAGAAAGCTCAAACTGCAGTTGTATTCAAATGCCTGTTACAGTATAGAGCAACATTCCTCAGGTGACTCATCTAAACACATTTTGTCTTTACAAAGGAAAAATAAACTGGTTTAGCCTCAGACATCTTTGTTTACCTGGTGCATTTGAAGACATAGACATCTATATCGTTTAGATTCCATGTTAGTGTTTCCATAAACCACATCTTCACACATTTGAACTCTGTCATCTCATCAATCTAGGATGTTTTTAGGAATACTACTTAGTAAACTGCCTTCACTTGACTTGCCTTTTTACTTTCTGCACAGAAACTATATGCACGCACAAACACCTGGAATTGCTTACCTAAATGGTACTGACTACATGGAAAATAATTGGCACAGCAAAGAGCCAGTATATCTTCAAGCCTGTGCTTTTCTACTGAAATGTGTCTTTTTGAAGAAACTCATACACTGAGCTGATAACCTGTTACACTCCTGCCTACAATGTGCTTTGCAGATTTGACTTTTCTAGGCCTTCCCTCTTTGTAAAGCTTATCTTGATGTAAAGGCAGAGGTTATGTGTAGGGGAAATTCACCATTGAGAAAAAAAAAAAGAATTCTTTTCTCAGTTTATGGTATACATAAAAATCTGTTTCTACATATCAATAAGTGTTGTACCTTTGGTGTACATATACAAATATAACTAATAAATGTTGATTGATAACTAAATTGCACCTGTTGTTTGGAGACTTTCTTTCTTTCTTTTACAAAAGTTTTTGCACAAAAACAAATACATGTATGTTTTTGGTGTTTAGTTTTTATTAAATAGTTGTTTTAGCGTAGTACTACTGTATAAACATTTCTAAAGAGTGCAGAAACACAAGCAGATTTGATCTTTTATTATTTTTGATTATGAAGGTAAGGGATGAAATGGACAGTGAAGTATTCACTGCTTGTTTTAAGCACCTCTATCCCATTTTGCTGTTTATTTATTGATTTTATTCATCTTCAGATTAAGGCAACAAATACTAATATTTTTTTTAGGTGGTGCACTTGCTAAAGAAAGAAAAAAATTAAACTGATTTGTTGAAGCCATTATGCAACTGTGAACAAATTCCAAAGCAACATTGGTTCTAAGCTAATGTGGGAATCGATCAGATAGCCTGCTGAATTAGCCTCTGGGCCACTGGTGATTTTGTTGGGCTTCCAGTATAACTAGCAGATGTCTGGAGCCAAGATTTCAATTTCTGTCTTCCAGCTGAATACAGATAAATTTGATAAACGCAAATGAAAAGTTAAATCATTAGCAGAAGATTATTGGTAGTTGTCCCACATGCCCATGGTCTTTATAGACATTAGTCCCAGGTTGGGTTTTACATAGAGAAATACATAGAGAAACGCTGTATGTGCCTTTTGTAGACGTAGTGATTCAAGTCTTTGTAAGTAAGTCAGCATGACATTGTTTCATTACTTTTGAAAATATGCCAAAAACATTACAATAAAGTGACAGTAGATTTCTTCTTTGTTGACATATAGAGCATTAAACACATAAAATATGAAATTTATGTTTCAAAATGTGGGGAAATTTTTTTTTAACAAAAATATTGGGTGAATTTAAAAAAAAGAGAATGCACCTCATTACGGCTAGAAATCGTTTACTACAAATAAACATAGACTGTATATAAGAGATGAACACGTTTTGACTTGTGACTGGTTTGATAGCCTTGACTCAAGCAATTTGCTTGTTGCTGTCTTGTTTTGTTGAAACAAGACATCATGAGAATTAGACTGAGAAACCAAGAACAATGCACTATCTTAAGGTAGTCATGCTTTAAATTACACGCTGCAATTGTACTGCGATTTTGCAGTACAGTTAATCAGGAACCTATTTATTGACATCATAAATCAAGAAAGCAACATGACCATTTTCTCAGACTTCTACGGTGTTGTGAATGAGTCTTTCCCCCCTTTTCAATGTTTTTTCTTTTTGCATATTTGTCACATTTACATGATTCAGACCATCAAACAAGTTTTGATATTAGATAAGATATAAGATAACCCAAGTAACTACAAAATGCAATTTATAAATTATAATTTCACATCTTAAGAGGGGGGAAAAAACAACTATCCAAACCTACCTGGCCCTATGTTTAATCAATGATTGCCCCCTACACCTAATGACTAGTGCCAACAGCAAGAAACTCAAATCAAGTATTTGTGATAACTGGCAACAACTCTTTCACATTTTTGCCTTCTAACTCTCCCATGGATGCCATTTTTCCAGTGTCTTTCTTAATGTTGACTCATGAATGCTGACCTTAACTGGAGTTCTTTAGATGTTGTTCTGGGTTCTTTTGTGACCTCCAGGATGAGTTGTCTGTCTTGGAGGAATTTTGGTCGGTCGGTGGGTAATTCCATCTCAAATCGGCAAATTTTTAGAACATCGTCTGCTTGACCTTCTCCAATTTACATAAAAATTGTAAAATGAGTGCTGTGAAATTTTAGCTTCAATTACCAAATACTATAAAGATAAAAGACTGAAATTTTCTTTGGTTTTTCTCAGTATTTCTAATGGAAAAAAAAAGACATTTAGAAATGTTTGAGGGTAAGTAAAACATGAAAAAAAAAATCAAGTTGTTCTGTCCAGTATTTGAGCATAGACTAAAAAAAAGGATATTACATGTACAGGTAGGTTGAATAGTTTTGTTTGTTTGTTTAAATATTAAACTACATTTAATATTTACTCAGGCTATTTTTGTCTATTAACATTTGTTTCACAATCTGAAACATGTAACTGTGACAAATATGCAACAACAACAACAAAAAAAAAAGAAATCAGGATGGGGCAAATTATATACAGCACTGTAAATAATTGCACTTTTTGTGTGTGTTCATCCAAATGATCCACCCCTTGCTAACTATTAAAACCAATTCTGATTCAAGGACTTATTATCCATCAGTGTCAGTGCATTAGACAGTGTACTGTGCAATAAATGCATGGAAAAAACAAAAACAAACCAGTAATACTTCTTTGTTGTCATTGTGACTACACTGCACGCATTTTAATCCAGAAAAGAAGCCTTCTCTGCCTTTCAAAATGGCCGTCTTTTTCTCTTTCTGACTTCTGTGTAAACATGTTCTCTCGTCACAGTCCTGGTACCATGGAAACTTCTCTTCCTGTTATGCAGCGCAGTGTAACCACTCGCATTTCCTGTCTGGCTACGCCAATCAATTGCTCCCTTTGTCACCACACAAAAAGTAACAGTAATTACCGAGGGAACACCGCATTCCAGCAAATCTATTTATGTACACATTTATTTAATTCAAGACTTTACAAATTATTTCACTGACATGTGTTATTCTGTCATCAAGCTGCCTACTCTAATACATTTGCTACTTCTCTTCAAAACAAATCATTTTAGAGCAAAAAGGAGGAATTCACAAACCAAAATCTGTTTGCGATGCAAAAAAAAAAAAAGAAAAAAAAAAGATTGGCACACAGGAATTGATCTTGATAGGAGACAATGTATATTTTAGTTTTGAGAAGGTCAGTAGAAAAGAATGCAGCGTTTTGTTTACATGTTTGAGCAATTGGCACATCGGGCTTGAGCAAAGCACATAAGTGTCATCATTACAAACCCCTCTCTTGGGAATACATAGACAGTATTGTTGCAGTCTTTTTCTCCTGAAACAACCTTTCACATTGCTGTGCGTTTACAGTACAAGCATGTCTTATTATTGCATGTGCTATTTGGTTCAGTATCAAAGACAAGCACCTGTCACTCGTCTGGCAAATTTGGCGTTGGAAATGGTTAATGAGCTATAGATATAGTCAAATTGTTTCTTTTGTGCTGTCTTCAATGAATGTACACACTGTGTATATAGTATGGTTACATCTTTACTACGATTCTTCTTATCCTCAGGATAACATTGAGGTATCCTCATATTTGCAACTCAGTATAAATGTACATCATTTTAACTGACTTCAGTGATGCATTAAATTTTGGATGCCTTAAACTAACTTTGATTGTTGCACAATCCACTCACAATCGTTTCACAACTGCATCCTCAGTGTATCTCTGAGATACAGCTCCTAATTAAATGACCCTCAGAAACCTCCTTAAAACAGATAATAAGCCCTTCCTATAAAAAACAAACAAACAAAACAAAACAAACAAAAAGACACATGGAGCTATTGCTAAGTCATTTGCAATACACATACTTTATATACAGAGATCAAGAAAAAGCTGCATAAATTAAGGTAGTGACATCCCCAGTTTTCTTGAAGATGGAAAAGAACATTTCAGTTCTCAGGAAATGTTTGAAATATACACAAGCCATTAACAATAGCGAAAAAAAATAAATTAAATACAATGGGGGGCTGGTGGCCTAACATTATTGATGTAAGTTAAAGAAGATAAATCTGTTCTCATTGCTGATTTCATTTTTTGCCCATTTAGGCTGAATTGCAAATTTTGGGATCCGCCTAATCTAAAAGAGGTGAACAGTATCTAAATTTGTTGTCACTCCTCATGTCCCCTTAAACACTTGAGCCTATGGCTTTATCATCAGTAAAGCATACAAATGTACAAATGCGAGAACTAACAGAAAATACATTCCCAACCCCTGAGCAACATTCAGTCTGTGTTACCAGACAAACAAAATGCTGCCTGTGTTAAAAGACATGGTCCTACCTAGAGGCAGCTGCTTCAGACCCACTGGAGTACTGAGTCTGAAGCCAAGCCTCAGTTAGACAGTCTCTGTAACACCCTTCAGTGCTTGCCACCAAAAGCAATTTTATCCCCCATCATCTCCTCACTTTCACACTCCTCCTCTAACCGACTATCGTCTACACGCGCTCGTCCCTCATGCCAGCTGCTCTTTATCCGACGACTCTTCCAGAGTGATGACAGTGAACTCCTCTGTGTTGCCATTCTCTTGGACCTTCTCCTTGCTCATGAGGGTCACCATTTCCTGGTTCTGGGAGCCGGATGCCGCTGCTGCTCCATTGCCTTCACCTGTGTCTCTTGTGATAATCAGGGTTTGCTTCTTGCCGCACAAGCTGCAAAAGCACATTCAGATAAATACATATTTAACGTTACTTTTTGCAATCCCTCACTCTGTAGCATAAAATGTGAGTGACTGGTGATTGAGGTGCAAAGTAAGACAGAGAAACATAGAAGGTAGAGGGGTATTTAACTACAAAAGGTGTTACTTGTCAGGCCTATTATGATGATAATCCAAGTCATACCTTTTTCTTTTGGCAACAGCTACACATAGAAGAAGAATAAGAGCAACTGCCACAATCAGTAGAACAATAACAAGCCAATCTAGAAGGAGACATACAAGTCAGAATTAAACGAAGTAAAAATCACTGTCAGTCCAGAGTGTAAATAGGATTGCATAGTATTATATAACTGCAATGACTCTTTATATGGTATACGTGAAATAACACTTGCTCACTTGAGTCACTGTGGCCCTGTGACTTAGGCTCTTCAGAAGGAACTGCAATGCGACCTTTGCCACCATTTGTGGCCGCTGATTTGAACAAAACAAGAGATATTCAGTTCATATCATCCTAGATATAAATCATTTATTGACATATAGATTTAGTGTCGCCTTTCTCAAAAATAAATATGTCTAAAACTTTACCATTCACATTTAATTTCCTTAAATCATATATGCATTTTCTTTTCTTTGTGAGTGGCCCAGACTGGTGTGCATTACTAGGTACTACAAACTGCAAAACTATCAACAAACTGAATTTCCTGGAGGAACCTACCCGAGGGATTAATAAAGTTCTATCTATCTATCTAAAGTTGTTTTCCCCTCTACATTATCTCTCCCATAGTGCCACTTTTAGTGCTGTTATTAGCCCTTTAATTAAACTTATTTGAGTTAAGGCGTCAGTGCCTTCAGCATATAAAATTGTACAACTCAAACTAACACAAGGGGGCGCCCTAAGTTCTAAAACTTACTTGAGCCATCCCCAGACCTGTTGCATGAGAGGTCATTATGGTCCATTATGACATAATTTTTCTATGTTAAATTATAAAATTATAAACAATTTGACATTACTGAAATGAAACATGATCATTTTCCATTACTGTATCTTTGGAATCTACAAAGAGAGAAAAATGTAGAGCAAATAACATGACCCGAGTTCAATGCAGTCTCTAGGAGAAATAGGCGCTGTATACTATGGCAAAGCATTATACTGTCAGTCATAGTTTATCAGTACGGATTATCAAAATCCTGAAGAATACATCTCAATCCTGAATTGAACTGTATTCATATACAAAACTGCCTTTGTTTTGACTTTGCATTGCTGTGTGTTTTTCTTACATTTTGTTGTGTGAAAATATTCGTCACGACTCTCTGGCTCATCCTCAGGAGGAGTTTGCATTTCCTTTGTTGTTGAAACTCTTGTATAGGTTTCCACATCATATTGCTCCATCCCCGATCCAGTATTGTCGATTTCTCCAGGATTGGAAGTGGACTGGAATGGAAATGGACTCATATTGGCGGTCTCAGTCTCTTTAGTAGGCTCTACATCAGGACCTCCAGAGAAATCCACTGTAGTAGTAAAAGTCGGGTCTGTCTCGTCTTCAAGAGCTTGAGTTGTAGTTGTCTCTGCTTTACCTTTGGTTGCAGCTGGGTTTTCAGGTTGGAGGGAGGTATGAGAAAAGAAAGAGTCGTGCATGGTTATAATGGTTATAGTGACACATAACTTAAAAAATTTTTTTTGCTTTAATTAAACAGTCAGTGGTTGGAAAGTGATATCCATGTTTATTTATTTAGATATAAATTAAAATATAGGGGGTATATTTAATCTTATCAAGGCACCGATCTTCTTACACTGTAGTATCGTTTCTGTGGCTTGAGGCGTCGTGGCACATCTTTGCTTTGTCAAACTTTATTTTTCCCTTTTATTTCTTCTGGGATCAGTTTGATAATATTGAGTATTCATGGTATTCAAAAGTAACTTGAACTTGCTAAGTGACTTAGCAAGAAGCAAGAAGAATATTAGTGTTGTTTAGAGGATTTCAGTTTTCTTTGCTTACAGTTTTTCAAATAATTATGCAATGCTACAAACTGATCTTTCATGTTAATGATATCCCATATTCACACATGTACCATGCCTCTCGTTCTATAGGAGCTGGGATGGTCTCGAGCTCCCCAATGCCTTTAACTGGATAAGTGGAAAAATTGGTGGATGAATGGATGGATGGATGCTAATGATATATGCCAAAATGCATTGTGGCAATAAAAGGCATTCTATTCTATTCTTCTGTTTCACTACATCCCAAAAGTGCTCTGTTGGACTGTGGTCTGTTGACTGAGCACAGTGACCTCGTTGCCACGCTCAAGAAACCAGTTTGAGATGATTTATGACATGCTACGTTACCCTGCTGGAAACAGGCATCAGAAGATGGGTATACTGTGGTCATAAAAGAACGGACATGGGCAGCAGCAATACTCAGGTAGGCTGTGGTGTTTCAATAGTACTCAGTTGGTACCAAGGGACCCAAATTGTGCCAAGAAAATATCAGGGGTGGAACATGGTGTGGTCTTCTGCTTCTGTAGCCCATCTGTTTCAAGGTCTGATGTGTTGTGCATTCCTTGGTTTTTATATTGCCATCCTATCAGCTCAAAGCAGTCGTTCTCATCTGACCTCTGACATCAGCTAGACATTTCTGCCCAGAGAACTGTCGCTCACTGGATATGTCACCTTTTTCAGATCATTCTCTGGAAACTCTAGAAATGGTTGTGTGGGAAAATCCCAGAAGACCATCTTGTCTGATACCAGCAACCATGCTACCTTCATTCAGTTTGAACTTCTGCAGGTCAGCTTGACAATTTCTACCTGTCTACATGCACTGAGTTGCTGCCATGTGATTGCTGATACAGTATTTGTATTTGGCAGCCAGGTGAACAGTTGTACCTAATTAAATGGTTGGTGAGTTCATCGTAAATTCCAGTTACAGATTATCGTACAAGGCAATAATGATTTAGCCTTGTTGTCACTTCACCATTAATATAGCATTACTATTATGACTTTTGTCATTATACACTCTATTGACAAAAATATTCCCTCGTCTACACACATATGAACTTGAATGACATCCCATCCATATTCCATAGGTGTGCTTTAACTCTCAGTGCTCTTCTGTCATTCTGCCTTTCAGACTTTGATTCATGCAACCCGCCTCGTCCCAGTCTCCTCCACACCCTGGTCACTCAGAACCACATCCTCACCACCTCATTCTCATCTTCACCACCACCAGCGTCTAGACTCTGGGGGGTTCCTATCACCACTGGGATTCCGTTCTGCTATGATGGATCACTGGAGTCTAATCACCAAATTGCCAAGTTAAATTCTGCATCGTAAAAACTGTTCATGTTCACTTTTTGCAAATAACCTCTCCTTATTGAACTATTGATGCCAGATATATTAAAGCAAGGAGAGAGGGAATGGGCTTACTTTGCTTACCTGGTACATAAATGGGTGTGTTTCTCAAATCAAATTTGTTGTCGCAGTTCTTCCCTGTTCCATCTGACACAAAAGGAAGCAGGAAGAAGACATCACCAAAAAGCCAAGCTCAATTAAATCTGGACTGCAAATTTGCATGACAGTTTGTATATTAGCGTTTGAACGCAGCTGGGTAACAGCTTAATTCATTTTGGTAAAGTTACCATTTTCATCATAGCAGTAGACATCATATTTCTCATCAGGCTGTACTTTTGAATTAATAATTAAACCAATCATGCTCTTTGAACAGTTTTCATGGGCCTTGTGTCTGAGGATGGCGATGCTCACATTGCTGATCCAGCCGTTCCTAAACAGATACAATAATATTGTTAGTACTATTCTTATATTAAAATGATTGCGTCCACCATTAACAAATGTACAAGCAATCAAATTAAATCATGCTAAAACACATCCCACAACTATGGAAAGGATGTTTCGTCGACTGGCGGGTCAATGATGGCGACTTTTATTTGTGCACATTTTAGCTAAAGGGACACAACCCCCCCCCAAAACCCCCACAAGACCCATGCTCTTCCTCAAACAACCCCAAAAAGGGGGATCCAAGAAAGAAGAAAAAACATTTCAGTTAAAACAATTTAGCTCGTAACCATGAATACAAATACACATTTTTAGAAAAATGCTCGTTAATGCACCTGCAGGTTTGCATAGATGCTTCATAGGCCACCTGGACTTGTTCTGGGGTTGCAATTGTGCTGTTCAGTTGCTCACACACTTTTTCAGCCATGTCAAAGTCCAAAGAGTGACGTTCCTTTCCTTCAGCCCGGAAAACTCCATCATAGCTGCAATCTCGGAACTTCACTACAGGGAGACATCACAAAAAAAAAGAAAAATAGAATAGGCTTTACTGGTTTGATCTCTATTCACTACGTAGGAAGTGGTTGGGCACTTGCAGTAACACATGGAGAAGACTTGTTATTTGGGTGAAGGGATTTGGAGAAAACGACAGCAAATAAAGCAGAATGGCAATTCAACATGTAATAAAAATAATAAACTACTAAGACTAATAATACTCATACTACTGATAATAATGATAATATTTTTGCATACAAACGTATCATGACTCAGGTAGTACACACAACTACAACTTTAGATTTTAGCTTAAGAGTTCACACATCACAATGTATGCTTTCTATGCCTAGAAAGTACACAAAACAAAACCAAAAGATCAGTAAGTAACCACTTTGTTAAAATAACACTTTTTCGGCCCAAACATGCTTTATGTCTTTACAATGAATCCACAAAAAAGAAAGCGTCAAAGAGCGCCATGCGCTGTGTGTTCTGTGTCATGTAAGGTAATCTGCGTAAGTTAGTCTTCAGCAAAATGACTTTCTGACGCTGACATGCAAACTAGGGTTAGCAAATGAGCAATGATGTAACAGACGTTTGTGTACACATATCTACTCCTTTCATGGAGCCACAGGTGCAGCTCGTACACACACACACACACACACACACACACACACACACACACACACACACACACACACACACACACCAGCTGTATTTACGACACAAACTTGTTTATTTCATGACATACTTTCCAAGGCCAAATCACAAATAAATAAAAGGAAGAAGACACT
>VVHJ01035124.1:4466-23658 GCA_015107715.1 Tylochromis polylepis
TTCGAATTTAAAAAAAAAAAAAAAAATTTATTTATTCATTAAAAAAAAAAAAAAAAAAGCAAACAAGTGTCAGCTACACAATATCCTGCTCTGTGTGTGTGTGTGTGTGTGTGTGTGTGTGTCAGTGTTACTATCTTCGAGTTTGTCTTAACCTTGAAGGCATATTTTTCTCTGGATACCACGGAGACAAAAGCATCGACACACTCAGGAACGCCGAGTTTCTTCTTATAAAGACTTTATGTAGTGCAGTTTTTTGTTTTGTTTTTTTAAATAGAAATTTTATAAACAAGATGATGCTTAAGACTGAATATACATTAGGCTGAACAGTCAGTGGGTGGACAAAACAACACAAACCCTGCATAAAAACAGTAGCCCTGCTTGTAATTTACCATTTGTGGTGACTTATGATGACTGCTTTTTGTAGATGCTTTTTTTCCCCTTTCCTTCTTTCTTTTCCCATGCTGGTATTTTAACCTTTATACAAGTTAGTGCATCACTAACAAATAATTTAAAACGGCAAACACTAAATCCAAAAACAGAAAAACTGCATGATCAAAGAGTGGCCATAAGAGGCGCCTTAGCAACACAGACTTAAATGAATACTTTATGAACATGTGTCCAACCTGGAGAAACACCAGTATGTTCATTTAACAAGCCTAACACTCTGAGATATAATCCTTGTATGGTGATGCAGCAGCAACCAAGCAGAACGAGGCGTCACAGAAGAAAAGGCTCCTCTTACTGAAAGGTAAGTTTCAATGCTCATTTTCCACTTCAGCATTGTTCTGCGTGACGGATGGGCAGCTGCTAATCTAAGTGATTGTGTCTCTGCAGAAACTCTCACAAGGCTTGACGAATGCTTACAATCAGGAAAACTAAACGGCATGGGCTAGTGACATCTCCATAAACCCACATGAGAATGTATGTGACCTTTATCCCAAAGTTACGGGTTTATGTCACCTTCAGTCACAGATAAGAAAAATTTTAGCTTCCCCCCCCAGTTCTTAGTGCTTTCTGGGTACAAGTAGATTTCCACATTGCACAATGACAGTGGCTGTCTTTTTATAGCAGGAATACAAGCATGAATAAATAACATCAAGTCATATAAGGTGAAATCTCATTTGTATAAAATATGCAGCTGAAGTGTGACATTGCCTTATAGTAACACGAGTGCAGCACTGATTAGATAACAATGTCAAACATGTTATTAGGCTTATGTATGGTAACATCCACATTATGTGACAAAACTAGAGAGCATGCCGACTTTTCATTGTGGTTAGTTGACATTTGACAACTACAGTTCACATTCTTGCTTAGCAGATAAATCAATCAGATCTATTCCTGTTTGCTCAGCTTGTACTCCCGTTTGATTCTGGAATAAGGCCCGATGCTGTCGTCAAACACAAAGTCCCACAATACCCGGCTCCAGGAAGTGTGCTGAGGCAGGGAGTCGTAATACTCTGCTGCGATTTCCTTGACCTGCCAACAGTTTTTTAAAAAAGAGTTAAAAATGAAAAAGAAGAAATATCAATGAGAAAGAGGGTGGTGGAGAAAGAGTAAATATTGCAAATGGTGAGTGACTGCATCTGAAGTACAGAGTTAATGTATGAAGTGTTCAAGAGTCTTTATTTATTCAACCTAATTTGATATGACTGTATTTCACTAGAACAAATGTTGATTTGTGCAAACAGGATAACATACTGTATCATATTACACAAAACGGTACATGTCGGGGTGAATGCAGCTCGACATATCCTGACTGAAATGTTTTACTAAACAATGAAAAGGGGGCAGCGAGTGGGGGTTAAAATGTAACTAAACAAAATAGATTTTTTAAGAGTTCTTTAAACTCGTCGGTCAACAAACCTAAAGGCCGTTAACTCACATTAAGTGCCAGCACTCTGTCCTGATAGAGGCAGCAGTTAATCATTTACAAAACCTGCCCATTAATCCCATAAATATTTGCAGTTAATGGGAAAAAGAAAGGAGATGTGTGGCATTTCCCAGTGTCTGTTGTATTTAGGTTCTAAAAGTCAGGAGAGGCCCATATCATCTGCCCACAGTCCTTGGTAATATAAGTGCAACTGTGCTCATTTTTCAACACTCAGTACATTCAAGTCCAAAGTCTACCTGTTATAAATCTATTTATAACAGTAATACTCTCTCACCTGAGGTAGTTTACTGCCAGGTATGCTGGGAAAGTCATGGTGCTCCATGTGATACCCAACATTGAAGGTAATCAAGTTCAACGCTCCATAGTAGGAATATGTCTCGTGTCCTTTGAGGAACATGTAGTGCTCAGCTATGAAATGTCCAGAGATTGGATGCAGTCCCATACCCAAGATAGATCCTGCAATGAGGTAAACGATGGGCTTCACCCCCCATAAATAGTAGATAATTAGGTCTACTACAAGCTGAACTACTGCATTCTGGATCTCAAGCTGACCCACTGGCTTTGGGTTGACCACTAATGGGCGCAGGGCATAGAATAATGGCTGGAGGAAGAGCCAGAGGATCTTCCTGGCTGGAGTGCAGAAGAACCATCCCTCAAACTCTGTAGGGATGTCAACATCAAGCTGGTCCCCTCCAAGATACCGGTGGTGGTCGATGTGGTACTTTTTAAAGGCGGCAGAGTAGGGCAGCCCGATGGGCAGGTTGGCCCACATGGCGAACCAGCGGTTCCACTTCGCCAGCTTGTTACCAAAAGCCACGTTGTGGGAGATGTCATGGATAGCCAGAGTCAGGGAGTGATTAATACAGCCTCCAAAGGCATAGGCCCAGAAGAAGATCCATTTCCAGGAAAGGTCGCGGACCAGGAAGCAGGCCAGGAATTGGGTTAGGACCATCCCCGATACCACCCACTTTAACTGGGGGTCTGGACCCATCAGAGACTTGATCTGTGGATATTTGGCTGAGGAGAGAAGCAAGAAAAAAAGAGCAAAGGCAGGTGTAATGAGATTGTTGAAAAAGAAAGAAAGAATAGCAGGAGTGGCAAAGAACGTGAGGAAAGGGAATAATAGATTAAAGGAAGCAGTGTAGAAGATGAGGATAACAGAAATGAATTCATAAATTTTTCTGAAGCAGTGAGTTGCATAAGATATGTTTCACAGTAATTTTCCTAAGGTTGCTCTCAGCAAACACAGTCAAGCAAGCTGTAAGTTAGCTGCCATTCTCTTGGGAATACCACGCTGATAAAAGTCAGCTTTAATTGGCAGAGGTGTTGTTTTGCTGTGGGAAATCAAACTCAGGGAGAAACAAAAGAGCATTTGAAAAATTATTCTTTCTTAAAAAAAGACTTTCACAATAAAAAAAAAAATAAATACAATAATTGGGTCATACAGGTTCTGATTTGTTGCACTGGCCCCACCTTATGGGAACAGCAAAAAAATTTGGGCAGGTAAGTCAGGAAAGCTTGTGCCAGGTAATCCAACTACTAAAACTTTACAGTCACGCCATACAGAGTGTTTCAGGAGCATATCCTATCATGCGTTACATCAAAGTCAGCCACACACCATTGCAGGATGTCACATGCAAATCTGACCTGCTTCCTTAGTTTCAGGTTGTGTAATGTCTCTATGCAAAACATGCATACCTTGGTGACTAATAGATTAAAGATACTGGGACTGGGTCCCAGTGACCGTTTGATATTTTAAGTCTCCGCCAAGGACCAAATCACCTTTATTCTACAAATGTTTACCCAACGAGAATTCCCTGTTGCTTCCCTGCAGTCTCCCATTGTGAAACAATCATTCATCGACATACAGGCATTACATCAGCATTAGTATTGCTTTCTAAACTGTGCCTCAATGTGAGCTCACCTCCAGCACATCCTTCCCTTTATCCTAATTAAAGCCGTTTATGGACCATAACTTTTCAGATGCTGTCACAGCCTGCCTCCGGGGTATTAAGTTAAATCAGTGACCAGGCACCATAAAACTCCAGTTTTAACTACTTAACATGTCCATGCAGAACACATGTTGTAAAGCCATTAGAAGATTTTGACTTCATCGTGTCAGAGAGGAAAGCCCTTTCATTTGCCTTACTGTTAGATAATTTTCCAGCATAGGGTTTCAGCCTCAGGTTTCGACTAGAAAGGGCAAGGCAAAAAATAATTCACACATTATTCTGTTCAACATGTGGTGGTTGATCACATGTGTGGTCTCATAAGCATTTGAAATGGCAGGTACTACTGTCCTTTGAATGTGCAGTATAATATTAAGTTCATGGCCTGTGAGTCCCACCTGACCCTTTAGTCTGCAGACACGAAAAGAAAAAGCCATTTAATTTATTAAACTATTTTTCTATCAAAAGGTACCATTTCCATCAAATGTTAAAGTAAACGGATCTGAAGCACAATTACCTCTAACACTCACATCTCTCTACCACATCCCTGTCCCCTCAGAGCAGAGGACGATAAACAGTTTAATAATTCAGGATTTTGTGGTGTCAAGAAACCCACCACCTATTTGGTGTGTCTTTCACACCCAGGTAAGCACACAAATACTGGGTAAAGCCAGGATTAAATACACTTCAGCAGGTTAGGATGTTGTCAAGAAAATCTTTTATTAATGGATTAAATGACGGATCAGATATCCCATTAGTTTGTGATACATATTTTATAGGCAAGGGAAATTAAAAACAAAAAATGGAAACTCCAAACACAGTTTGGATCAATATTCTGTTGGGTCATTCATGTCATGATTAAAAGGATTTCCCAGAAACTTCTAAAACCTTTCTTATCATTGAAGGAGTAGCATTCAGAGTGTGACTGTCATGATTCGGGAATGTGAGCTGTCACAATAATAAGAATGTGAGTTCTTATTATTTCACAAGTTAGGGGGATTTGGGGAAATGAAGTAAATGTGTCACTGTCATGAGCCTGAAACATCCCGATCCTCTTTTATAGCCTGTGTTTCTTTTTAAGAAATAAATGACTTTAAAAACCGCAATCAAAAGTAAACGTGAAGACTGCAACATCAGATTTGAAATTCCACTCACAGCACGCTGTACTCTTATTTATTTAATTGTTCGTTTGCCTTGGTTTTAACTGGAGTACACTGCAGATACATACATACATACATACATGCTATACCTTCGCCATTAAAATACACGGGTTTAAAGTAATAAGTAAATCGATCTCGTCGCACCTAAAACAGTACCAGTATGCGTAACTTCAAGTAATAAAACTGTGTGTTTATCATGTCTGTTTCTGTGTTTTCACTGCATCCATTGTGAGCCGACAGCTCGTTAAGCAACTGCTTGTAAACAGGTTTAACCGGCTAAGTTTTATAAGCAGGGTATAGTTAGGGGAAAAATACTCTGACCTCAGCTGTTAACACAGTGACTTTTAAACCGCAGTTTCTGGCAGATTAAAAGAAATCGTGGTTTTTTAAAAAAAAATTTAATTTAATTTTTTTAATTCTCTGTAATTTCTTACCCAGAATTTCCTTTCTTCTTGAAGTGTGCGGCTGGTCAGTGTAGACCCATTCAAAGTCGCCTCTTCCACCTGTCTTCCCCATGACTATCCACTCTGCGTGTGAGGTAGCCAGCTCTGTGTCATCAAACCTTCCAAGTATCGGGGCACACCCACCAGCACAGGTTGCAGGCTGAAGGTTTAAGGTGTGGTCTCACGCCCCTCCTCCCAAAGCTGAAACAGTGACAAACCTGCCTGTGCACCTGCTGAAATGTATGCAACCCCGCAGCGAGTGTTTTCTGCAGTGGAGACTAAAAACCTTTTTTACTATGTTGTATTAAGGGGAGGGCGGACTGTAATGGTGCTACAGTAGGCATATATTCTCAAAGAATGACTGAAAATTTTAGCTGGAAAACACACACAGTTTACACACAGTTACATATTGTTACTGTCAAGATCAGAATTTTTGCTTTAAGGTTGGGTATCAATGTTTATGTGCTTCTTTTGTTACATTTCCAACTCATTTGTTTCGACTACACAAGTCATTAATTATCTGTCATGGAAAAAATAACAAGCTTTCCCTCTTTTCAGTCATTTGCATGCTTTTTGTTTCCTGCATTTGTAAATGGAATATTTCTGAGTTTGATAAGAAAAACAAAAACATTAACGTAAACATGTCCCCTTTATTTAATTTATAAACTGGATCATCAAAAAACGCATTTTACTATATGATTAAAAACAAAAACTGTGAACCCATAATGCATATGATGATATATTGTATGTGTGTGGTTCAAATAAAGTTACGGTGTTTAGTTTGTGTCGTCAGATATTCATAGGATGTGTATTAACATTAAAAAATACAAAATAATATACACATTATATGTATTTCATATAAATGTGTGTGTAATAATCTGTAAACTAAAGATATTCTACTTATCAGGGCTTTTTTTGCCCAAATCTCGCGAGATTTCAGAACTGGAGCATTGTGGCGGCGAGAGTACACTAGTGAGACTGTGGAGTTGTTGTCGGGGAGAGAGAGAGGAGGAAAGGCTAGAGTGTAAAAAGAAAATAGCAATAGGAAGAAGCAATACGCGAAAGTTATCATGGCATCGGGGGACACCCTGTACATAGAAACGGATGGCTCAGAAATGCCGGCCGAAATAGTTGAATTGCACGAAATCGAAGTAGAGACAATCGAGACCACAGTTGTTGGAGACGACGGTGAGCACCAGCCTATGATCGCCTTACAGCCTCTCGATACAGATGATCCTAACTCGATTCACCCGCACCAGGAGGTGATTTTGGTGCAGACGAGAGAAGAAGTGGTGGGTGAAGATGACTCCGAACTGCACACAGATGACGGTTTCGAGGACCAAATTCTTATCCCAGTCCCCGCCGTGGAGGAGGACTATATCGAACAGACTCTGGTTACTGTGGCCGGGAAAAGCTCGTCAACAGGCCGGATGAAGAAGGCTGGGAGCGGAAAGAAATCGGGCAAAAAGAGCTACCTGAGTGGGGGAGAAATGGGCAGAAAATGGGAACAGAAGCAGGTCCAGATAAAGACGTTGGAGGGGGAATTTTCAGTCACTATGTGGGCATCGGGTAAGTTAAGTGAATTCCTGCAAGCTGGCGCCTCGCTTTGTTCTCAGGATGTGTGTCGTGTGACTGGGCCCTGCTGGGGCCTTGTCCTCCGCCAAAGTAGGAAACATTTCCCAACTCCGAGCCACTTAAACTCCATTTGAAATGTTTTTGTTTTTATGGGAAGCCATGTTTTATGTGTCGATGGGCGCCGCCATATTTCCCCGGTCTAGAAAGTATGGCGGCCCGAAAAAATGGCGTTTATTTGGCCGACGAAGATGGCGGCGAGAGTGGGAGCGAGTGCAGCTAGCTCCGCTAGGCCGCTGTGGCGCAGTTCAGTTCAGCGAAGTCGGTAGAGGTGGTGCATTCAGGAACCCCTCAAACACTACAGTTTTTCCCCGCACATTTTTTAGTAACATGCTTTAAAAATGCAAATAAACTATGTGTTTTGTTTTGGAAATTATATCGTGTTTTTAAACTCTTTGTGTGACCCATTAAAATGTGTGATTTTTATCAGCGTGATATAGAAACTGGTTTTATTTCGAGTGGTCGTTTAACACATTGAGAAGATGAAAATTGAGGTGATTTTTTTCGGTTTTTACTGTGAATTTTATTTGGAAAACATTTATGTTTGTAAACTTTATGCAGCAGATCTCACCTTACTTGCATTTCTACGATGAATCGTTATGCATTTAACGCAAAATCTTTTCAACTGTGACACAAATGCACCATCCGTACTGTTTGGAAAACTGTTTATAGTGTACTTTTAGAGTACGACTTGAGATTAAACCATTTGCAACTCAACAGAAATCGCCTATTTAGCAACAACCTAGATTTTCCCAAAAAGTTGATTCTGTTCATCTGGACGTAACGTTTTCAGTGGGAGAAACGTTTCGTCACTCATCCAAGTGACTACTTCGGTCTCAGCTGACTGCAGGTTTCCCCAACCTTATAAACAGCAGATTTGCATAATGACTGAACCCAGCCCACGAGGACAGTTCCTTGATCATTAAAATGCAAAATCTCATGACCATTGATCAACACCTGGATTTTCCGTAATATTTAAGTAGTAAATTAGTGAGGACAGAGAGCTCAAAATGCACTGCTGCTGTTATGGATTTCTTTTAAAAACTGTCCAACTATCTTTTAGATGACAAAAAGGACATAGACCACGAGGAGCAAATCACAGGAGAGAACTCTCCTCCAGATTATTCGGAATACATGACGGGGAAGAAGCTTCCTCCTGGAGGCATCCCAGGCATTGACCTGTCAGACCCCAAACAGCTGGCAGAGTTTGCAAGGTAAGTGGTGATAATGTTGACATACAGTGCAGCTTTCAACACAAAACTGTATTGGCTCCACGAAAGGCAGACAAGAAACACTTTTAGATGCAGTTTTGTACACTCACGTTTTGTTTTGTGTGAAGTGCAGCATTGAGCATAAATGCAACTCCACTTCAACATTTGTAAATGAATACAGTGCTATTTTAAAGTAATGCTAAAAACAGCACTGTATGCAAATAAATGCTATTTCCCTGTTTCCTGTTATGTGTTTTTTTTTTTAATGCGAGTTTATGATGCAGCTACTTCCATTTCTGTTGCAGAATGAAGCCCAGAAAAGTAAAAGAAGACGACGCGCCCAGGACGATAGCCTGTCCACACAAAGTAAGTGTGCTCTGCGGTGCATCAGTATGCATGTTGCAGCTCAGAAGTTTGCTGATTGTTGTGTATTCGTTATGACACCTCTTTTGAGAATATGCAAGTGTGTTTTGCATTGGTATGCTTTTATGTACATACCAGTTAAACTAACTGTGTTTCCTCTCCCCTGTCAGGGATGTACCAAGATGTTCAGGGACAACTCTGCAATGAGGAAACACTTGCACACCCACGGGCCTCGGGTGCACGTCTGCGCAGAGTGCGGCAAAGCGTTTGTTGAGAGTTCAAAATTGAAGAGGCATCAACTCGTACACACGGGAGAGAAACCTTTCCAGGTGAGGTCCCACACTCGACACACTGTCAGTTGTTCGGCTTTAACAGAAAACCTGCAGATATTTACTTAGATTTAATAGTAGGACATGAAA
The DNA here is from genome assembly GCA_015107715.1 of Tylochromis polylepis. NCBI lineage: Eukaryota > Metazoa > Chordata > Actinopteri > Cichliformes > Cichlidae > Tylochromis > Tylochromis polylepis. Next base: position 13,538 of record VVHJ01035124.1, read on the forward strand.
ATGCATGACAAAGTGTTTACCTTACCCGGCTGGCTTTGCGTGTTTTAAGAGTGGTTATATGCAAATTTTGCTATTTCATCAGAAGACTGTTGCTTTATTTGTGAGCTAAGTTGAGACATGAAGTAGCATTAACACTCTGTGTCTCATTCCCAGTGCACATTTGAGGGCTGTGGCAAGCGGTTCTCCCTGGACTTTAATTTGCGCACACATGTGCGTATTCACACTGGAGACCGTCCGTATGTTTGCCCCTTTGACGGCTGCAACAAAAAGTTTGCCCAGTCCACCAACCTGAAGTCTCACATCCTCACACACGCCAAAGCCAAAAATAACCAGTGAATGAGCCGCGCTTCAGACGAATGACAACGTAAGCAAACACTGGAGGATTTGACCTGTATGTCCGCTCCTTCGACAGCCAAATATTCCCTTGGCCTGCTTTGTTGTGACATAAGAAGTCCCTTTGTGTTGCCTCTAGGTAAAACGTTTAAGCGGGAAAAAGGCGTCTTCACAAACTTTTTGATACTCGGAGGTTTGAACAAGCAACTTGTGAGAACCCCAACCCCCTCAGGCCTATTACCCTACTTTGGCTCTACCTGGATGGAACAACTTAACAGTTTCTTCTTGTGGAGATGTTATTTCATGGATCTGCACACGAGAAACGTATTTATACCTTAACACGAGCAGTTAAAAAAAAAAAAAAAAAAAGTTTTTTGCTATATTCTTCAAATTTGCATCAATCCTTAGCAATGACACATTTTCAATTTTGTACTTTTCCCCAAGTGTGCATATTGTACACTAATCAACAGAAGCCCTTTTCAGACATGGGATCTGTGAAAGTGATGGCATTCTGTCCTTCAGATGTAGGTCATTTTTATGTTTATGTTTTTCTCAAAGTTTTATTTAGACACACACATGTCGGTGATGGGGAGAGTCGCAGTATGCACGCAGTGCTTGCCCTTCCTGGAAAAGACTTGTTGACTCCGTGACAGCAGGTTTTCTCAGGATCGACTCCTTTCAGTGTTTTTAGTTTCTTCTGTCATCGTCACTAAGAGCAGGTTTTGTGTGTATGTGCTGCTCGGCGAGCTGCACACTGCCTCTCGCACACAGGCTCAGAGAAAGAGAGATGTCTCTTCTGGTTTTTGAAAGAGCAATGTCTTTATCATAAATTAGAACCTGATTTTGGAGAGATTGGTATGTATTGCTGTTGAGGGCATTTCCTAATGAGCAGAGCAACTCGCAACGTTTAAATGGAAGCATGCACAGTCAGAATCTCTCAGATGCCCCTCTGTTAATTTGACAGCATACATTCAGATTTGTCTTGAAGAGTTACAAGTAAACGTTTCCAGGTCCGACCTAACGAGATTGCCATTTAAGGATAAGTGCACATAACTTGGGCAGCTGACGCATTCAGGTGCCGTCAAAATTAATGAAAGGGATTGCATGTCTGAAAGGGGCTGTAGGCTCTGTGGTAATGTATGTAGTCAGATTGTCTATGTAGCTCTTCTTGGAAGAGGTTTCGGTTTGTTTTACCTCCACCCTTTCTTCCTCACGAGTGTGTTTCGAGGATGTGACTGGGTGGTCTCTGCATATTTTCATTTTCTACAACACAATATCCTGTAGATCATAGACATGTGATTTTCAATAGTAATCAGTGATTAAAATGTTTCCCCCTTGCACTACCAATGCAAACAAGTGTCATTTGTTCTCAGTTTGAAATCCTTCTAAAATATTTTATACTTAATACTAAACTAAACCTTCCATTGTTATTTAACTGGGGCACTGGTACATGTTTAATGCTATAGAATAAAAGAATGTAACAGGTTAACTTGAAGCCTGTCAGGGAAGCACTGAACTTACGTTTCCTCTTTCATTCAAATAGAAAATAAAGAAATGGAACGTCTTTTTGTTTAATCCTTTTGCATAGTGTGTATACACAAATAGCCGTTTTATATCATCTTACAGCTTGAACTTTAGCAGTTACAAAGGTTCGTCTGTAAAAAATTAGTTTGTCGGCTCGTTTTTCTTCACGTGACAGGATACCGAAAACAGTAGAGACCAGAGGCCGTGTCAACATTTGCATTGGAAATGACAGGCCTGCGCTTGAAAATGCAGAATTTACAACTTTAACTAGTTTGTATACCTAGGTCTTTAGTAATAACCCACATCTAATACTTTTATCCATTTACACTTATTTTCAATGCATGTTTTGCAGATTATTCTTGATTAATAATATAATAAAATGTTAGCTTCAGAGTGTGGTGATTGACCAGTTCACCTGACAGGTGAAAGATCTGTGATTTTTGAGACTGGGAGGAGCCAGAAATCCCTGAGAGGGTTGTGCCACAAAGGCTGATTGTTGTAAAAGTCAAATATGTAGCTCTGGCTCCTGTGGCAACCTATTTTGACAGCCAAAAGAAGCTCTAATAAGCTCACATTTTAAACTGCAACCAGCATAACATACTTTCAAACATTGAGGATAATACTGAACACCCATCTGACATTTCAGTGTACATAATTTGGCTTTAATCAGTCCACAAAAATAGCAAAGGCAGTCCTTTCACATCAAATAAAACTGATTTGTGGATTCACGCAGTCAAAATATATATTTAAAAAAAAAAAAAAATCCCAAGTACAACAATGCTGGTGGGTAGAATTGCTGAATCACTTCAAATCCACATATTACAACACATCTTGTAATTTCACAGCAGGAAATCAAGATTTCAAAGGTCCTCTTAATCAACACACTGCAAAGTATGTTCCACTTTGTAGTGCACATACATGAGCGGTGTTTTAAAAATCTAAAACAACACGATGATTTATACCTAGGTTATCCCTGCCGAGTAGTTTGGAAGTCTCATTCCCTGTACAGATCAGATCTTAATCCAGCTCACAATCATTAACAATCAACAGAACTTATTTTAAAACAAGCTGTGCATAAGAAGTGATTACGGTATATATTTCAACATTTTCATTAGTTATTTTAATTTTTTGCATAGCCGACTGTACGTCCTCACTGTGTATCTAGAGGGATGGAAGTAAAGCCAAGAATATCTCAAATCTGGGTCAGTTAAAAATGCAGTGAACAGCAGAAAATGGCAGCTGTAGTGTAGTATTAAAAAAACTACCACTATAATTATCCCTGACAAACATACTTGAACAGTTTGAAGCCTTAAAATGAGAGGTGATGCAATTATCCTTTAAATGATTCAGCAAACAAAAATCTTTAGGAGTTCAATAATCCTTCAACCTCAAACGTGTACCTGAATAAAACCAAAAGAGGCAGCCTAGAGCATAGTTATTCGACCCTCTTGCCTTTGGCATTGTGTATGTCTGGTGTCTACTCAGAGCAGGCGCTGGTGGGTTATTTGCAGCTAATCACTCAGGAGGACAGCCAGAAGGGCGGGATAGTTTGGCGTACCCCAGCCGGTAACAGGATCCCACGAAGGTGCGGCACAGAAACCATGCCCTTGAACCTGCTCGTCCAGACAGCCATAGTGGCAACCTTCAGTTACCTTGAAGACAAAAATGAACGGCATTTAGGAACCAGACCTTGATCACGGATATTTGGTTTCTGGCTTTATTTTTTTAATGCCTTAGTGAATAACCGTCATAACAGTAGCAGCGTAAACAAAACTTGTTTTTCGGCTAAAGTGTCACAGTGCGCTAAAGGCTGTTGGGTCTATGTTATGTAATTTATACAAGTGGAGCATTCTTCAAAAGTTTGGTAACAACAACAGTCCTCCAATAATTACTTCAACTACTTATCTACAGTAATAGTATAAGTAGCTTCACTTACATCAAATAAGGCCTTTCCATTCAGCTTATAGAGTCGGGGGTTGAGGAAGCCCAGGGCAGGCAGGCCCTTCATGAAACGTTGATCATTGATGAGGGAAAGCATGCCTCCGACTACAGGGGTCGATGCCTGGATGGGTAAGCAATGCATGCGAGATGCAATGAGCCACAAGAAGCAGGCATTCAGAGCAAGTGATTTAAGGTAAGTGCAGACTGCTGCAGGCACAGCAGGTGGTGAATGCGGGTGGCTACACCTGTGCTCTGTAAAAGCAAACATTTCTTTAACCCATTTTCTGTAATAAACCTCCCATGATGTGTACGCTTTTGTACCAAATCTAAAGGAAGCTGAAGAGCGCAACATGGGGAATGAAACATCAACCTTTTAGACCTTCACTCATTTTAAAGCAAATCCCCTGGAGCTATTGGGTTTGCCTGCTCAGATCCATGCTAACTGTACAGAGTCTGTTCTAGAAACTACAGGTACAGGTATGTATGGTATAGATAAATGTGTACAGATGTATAATTGTGCATGTTTGTTGTACACATATCAGTGTGTAGGTATGAATGCACTTGTCCATGTGTATATGAGCCATTAGCTGGTCATTTGAAAGTCAGATGAATATTGCTATTATTCATTAGACAGGGAGGGGTAGGATCAGTTTATAATTCTTCCTACTCCAACCATAAAATCTGTGTTATTTACATACAGATGTCTAATATATTGTTATGTTGTTTCGATGAATGTCCATACATGTCAAGTGTACTTTTTTGGAAATAAACTTATCTGTCCAAAAAAACTAAACCTGCAACATGTCAGGAGCCCATAGAGAAGAAAAAAAAAAAAGCCCCAGCTTTTAGTCTGTCATTTTACCCATTAGGCTAATTTTATGGTTGCTTCCAGTTTGTTTTTTTTTCCCTCTGCTACATTGTCAATTCTCTATTTCCTACAAACCATACTGACCGAGGTCCCCGACACCCATGGGATAGGCACTCTGTTGCTGACAACCCAGTAATTATCAGATAGGGCAGCCATGTCAGGGTAAGCCCTTCCGCTGGTATTGAAGTATGACTTAGGAGGGAGGGATGCCGCTACAGTCTTTAGATAGCTATTCACCGCAGTGGCCTGTGGGAACACACACAGGGCACAAATAGCACTGTTTACACTGACTGGTACCAGTTTGGAAAAAAAGACACAATGATGACTGGATAAACACATGAACGGAGACGGATCATAATTGAACCTCTCACTAAAGGCTGATTTGATGTTATTACCTGGTAGTCGGGCATCTTAAAGATGTTGCTGAAGCCTCCACCACTGATGGAGTCTGTGACTTCATACGTGACCTTATAGGGGTTCTTGAAGGATGTGCCTCCTACCGTGGTCACATATGGGCTGGAAACAAGAAGCTCTTTAAATATGTTTTTTTTTTTTTTTTTAAATAAGCTATCCGTTGCAAATAATTACACGCTCCCACACACTGCTTTAGTTTATGTTTTACCTCGAGGCAGGGAAACTGGGCCTGAAGGTGTTTTCTTTGCCCAGATGTCTGCATCCAGCACCACTGTCACCTGAACACGATACAAGATCAGGCCGATTATAAGTGAGGTGACAGGTGATCGTGCAGCAAATCTTACTAACGACTGGCAGCCTATTGACTGTTGCTTTGGAGCCGTGATAAAGAGCAAGAAGAACAAAAAGGTATCACGTACACACGCCGTGCCAACTGTGCCATCAGGGGTTCTGTGTGAAACAATGGTGCTGTATTCATGTTTCAAGTGACATAATGATCTGACAATGAGAGTGACTTATAGGTGACATATTACCAAGGAGACAAAGACTGTTATTTTCTTTATATGATCAGGTTTTCTTGGGCCTCTAGAGAAATCCCCAGTTATTCAAGTCAAGTCTCATTTTTGTGTCAAATACCACAGAAAGCAGGAACGTCTTTTTAACCGACCTGATGAAAACCACAAAAAGCATCACAACGTGTCTCACACAAATGTTATTGTTATTACTGACCAGAAGCAAAGAGCAATGAGATTCCTCTGACGCCGGCCTTCATGAACTCTGTGTTGATGCGCGTCATGTAGGCTGCAGACAGGCTGTCTTCATCGTCTCCATAGCTGATAGTGTGTACCCAAGGCAGGTTAGTCATGTTGCTGAGCAAAACCATCCACTGGAGGAAAGGCTCCTGGGACTCGTGGCGACCTGGAGGCACAGGAGAACAATTTAAAGGGAAAAAAAGAAATGTTACTGTGTGTGTGGAGAGTGGGGTTTTTTGTTGTTGTTTTTCTTTTTTATTGCTTTTAGCTTCATGCTCTTACCTTGTTACAAAAGTGGTTATCATTTCTATATCATGATTTTGTTTTGAATAATCTAAAAATAGAAAGACAAAGTCTGAAGTCTCTCTTTTTCATACCTGGATTGGTGAAGACCCAAGTGGAGATGTTTGCCCCTGTGCTCATGATGTACTCTACATCCAGACTGGCCTCTACACCTGCCTTTCCTCCACCCTGGGTGCCTACAACTCGATCTACCTCAGACCGATGCTGGAAGCCACCACCGAACATGGCCATGAACTCAGCCAAGTCGGCGGGATGGTAGTACTGCTCCAAAAACTAAAAGAGAAAGCAGCTAGCTAAAGTGAAAAATTACACCAAGTTACGGTCAGATTAAAGAGTTGGAGCTGAACGTTATATGGCTAGTTGCAACAGTTAACCTTTCATCACTTAAATATAAGGTGAGTGTAGCATACTTGAGCTACAGCTTGGCTGTTGTTCTGAGCTGATCCCACATCAGCTGATGTTAGATTGTAGCGAGTCCTTAAGATGGCAGGAGTCACCCCGAGGTGAAACCCTGCCTTAGACTTATGCTTCTTGCTGAGGTCCAGTCCCTTAGGAGGAAGACGATGAAGTCCTCCAACTGCAGAAGCATACACACATTAAAAAATTCAATCCCACATCCACTTTCTTAACCACTTCTCTACTTTAGGGTCACGGGGGCGGCAGTGTCAATCCAACCCTAATCACATGAGATGCTCTCATAAAGTTCAAAGACTTTGGCATTAAAAATGAAAAATCCCACTTAAACTGTCACAACTCCCCCCAAATATATCTCCTCACCTGCATCTCCTGCCCACTTTTAGTGTAGTTTCTATTATTTATTTATTTTTTTCGATTAGTCACTGAAGTGCCATTCTGACCACTTGCACGTGGGTATCTACGATTTCACCAGAAATATCTGAGAGAGAAAACCTCAACTTCTGCGTAAAAAATTACCCTGTGGCTAAGCACCGGGGCCCACACACCAAGCAACAGTTTCTAAGGAAAAAGTGAACAGTGTCCAAGTTGGTTTACACCAGCAAAGTTCCTGGTTTCAATTCTGGCTGTGCTTAAGGTGGCTAGAATAAAGCACTATATGATAGTTAAAAGTGTGACTTGTAGTGCTTTAACAGGTCATTAACATTACAGAAGTAATGAATACATGTAAACACATTGCATCACATTGCAAGCCCAAGTAGAAGAGGTCAGGACCAGGAGCTCAACATTAGTGCACTGTGATCTTTCCTCCAGGGTCAAACTTGGGTTCTGCTGTAACACCCTGAAGCTTGTGAGGGAGAATATTTGGCGCAACACTGGAGTTTTCCTGGCCACAATGACAATTTAACCAACCAAACCAAAAGGCCCTATGTGACATTATCCTCTTCCCCAAAATAAAATTCCTGGTAAAAAAAAATTTAATTACAATGGTTATTGACTCAGTGGGGAGGATCCAGTGGGCAGTAGTGACATCCATGCAAGTGGACTGAATGGGACAAAGAGGCAATCTAAAAAAAAAAGCATCCAAGCTGGAATTTTTGCAACCAAATGTGGGTAGGTGTGTTGTTATGTTGATTTTTTCTCTTTTTATTAGCAGGCAATCGTAGAACTTTATGACCTAATGCATAACAACTAAAAAAACAACATAATAATTATCAGCTTTTGAAATGGAGCTCACCAAAGTCAAGGTGATGATGAACGTCATCGGGAACTGAGTATGGAGCTGAAGACCTCACTAAATAATGTCCATCTCTCATATAACGGTGAAATCTGCTTCCTGGAAGTAACCTCTCTGCAGTCCTGAGGGAAAAAAGCAAACAAAAGAATTCAGTGCTACTATCATTTACTGTCATTAACACATGCAATTCCATCCGTGTGTGTTTAAAAAGGAAACAACGGAAAACAGATAAACTGGAACCTCTAGTAAGTGAAATGTACTCATTGTCTCAGCCTTGATTTCTGAATTTCATTATACTCCAGCTCACTGTCTTTTTTTTTTAACCCAAAACCACACAAAGAGGAACTATATCACAAGATACAAACATTAGCACAAGATTTACACTGCTACAGCACTCATGTCGAAGAAGTGACTTTGTGCTGTAACTGTGTCAAGAGCAAGTGAGTTGAGTAAGCAGAACAAATACTGCCAAAGAAATATGCTTACTCTGCAGTCATGGTGCACTGCAAAAAGTCCTGAGTGTGAACAGTCAGGCAGTTTGTAATCCCATGACTCTGCAGCCAGCGATGCACCACCTTCTCAGTCAGGTCAGAGGGACGCACGAGGGAGGCTACTTCCTCCAGGGTGAGATGCTTACCTATGGAGGGCAGAAGTTAATGTTTAAAGGAGGATTTTTTTTCTGTTTTTAAAGTGTCAGGTCAAGTGCGTTTTGGTTAATTTCTTAAAGAAGCAAGATGTGAATGACAGTACAGGGTGGGCCATTTATATGGATACACTTTAATAAAATGGGAATGGTTGGTGATATTAAAGTCCAGTTTGTGGCACATTAGTATATGTGAGGGGGCAACTCCTCAAGATGGGTGGTGACCATGGTGGCCATTTAGAAGTCGGCCATCTTGGATACAACTTTTGTTTTTTCAATAGGAAGAGGGCCATGTGACACATCAAACTTATTGGTAATGTCACAAGAAAAACAACGGTGTGCTTGGTTTCAATGTAACGTTATTATTTCATGAGTTATTTACAAGTTTCTCTTTGTTCACAGCCATTGACATGTCGAAGAGGTTAACACGTGAGGAGCGGATCGAAATCGTGTTGATATCTGGTGAACGCAGTAACCGGGTCATTGCAGCAGATTTCAATGCAAGACACCCTACGAGACCACCCATCTCCCATGCTACAGTCAGCAAACTGCTTGCTAAGTTTCGTGAAACTGGTTCAGTGTTGGATTTGCCAAAATGTGGACGCAAGAAAACTGTCACTAATGAAGAAACATCAGTGGCTGTCCTAGCTTCATTCAGCAAGAGCCCACAGCGTAGCACTCGCCGCATGTCACTGGAGAGTGGCATTAGTCGAACATCCCTTCGGCGGATATTAGCTACTCACAAATGGCACCCTTACAAACTCCAGCTACTGCAGCATCTCAACGAGGATGACCCAGATCGGCGCACAGAATTTGCAGAATGGGCAAAACAAAAATTGGAACAGGACCCTCAGTTCACGCAGAAGATTTTGTTCAGTGATGAGGCAAACTTTTATGTGAATGGTGAAGTTAACAAACAAAACCACCGCTATTGGTCTGACACTAACCCACATTGGATGGATCCCTCCAAGACTGTTGGAACAACAAAAGTGATGGTTTGGTGTGGTATATGGGGTACAACGATAGTGGGTCCATTCTTCATCAATGGAAACCTCAAGGCCACTGGATATTTGAAATTGCTACATGATGATGTGTTTCCCTCTTTATGCACTGAAGCTGGCACGTTCCCTGAGTTTTTCCAGCAAGATGGTGCACCACCACATTATGGGTGCCAGGTCCGAGCATTCCTAGATGAACAGTTTCCTGGAAAGTGGATTGGTCGTCGTGGGCCAGTTGAATGGCCCCCAAGGTCTCCCGATCTGACCCCCTTAGACTTTTATCTTTGGGGTCATCTGAAGGCAATTGTCTATGGTGTGAAGATACGAGATGTGCAGCACCTGAAACTACGGATACTGGATGCCTGTGCTGGCATTTCTCCTGCGGTGTTGCTATCAGTGTGTGAAGAGTGGGAGAAGAGGGTTGCATTGACAATCCAACACAATGGGCAGCACATTGAACACATTTTATAAGTGGTCAGAAACTTGTAAATAACTCATGAAAGAATAAAGTTACGTTGAAACCAAGCACACCATTGTTTTTCTTGTGACATTACCAATAAGTTTGATGTGTCACATGGCCCTCTTCCTATTGAAAAAACAAAACAAAAGTTGTATCCAAGATGGCCGACTTCTAAATGGCCACCATGATCACCACCCATCTTGAGGAGTTTGCCCCCTCACATATACTAATGTG